>BQNB010045426.1:3240-21276 GCA_026074375.1 Tanacetum coccineum
GAGCTCTGGTTTTGTTTGTCAAAAAGAAAGATGGATCTTTTCGGATGTGTATCGAATACCATGAACTAAACAGGCTTACTGTGAAGAACCGATACCCACTTCCAAGAATCGACGACTTATCAACTACAAAGGTCAAGAGTCTACTCTAAGATAGACCTGAGATCTGGTTATCACCAACTCAGAGTTCGTGAGAAAGACATTCCCAAGACTGCATTTAGGACTCGCAATGGTCACTATGAGTTCCAAGTAATGTCGTTTGGTTTGACTAACGCACCGGCATTATTCATGGATTTGATAAATCGGGTGTGCAAACGGTATCTAGATAGATTCGTGATTGTGTTCATCGATGATATTTTGATCTCTTCCAAGAGCAGAAAGGAGCATGAAGGCCACCTTAAGTTAATTCTGAGCTTAGTGCAATGTAAATGCCTCTTTATGTGAAGTTGTATCTCCTATAACTGTCGCATACGTTTTGATAATCTTGTGGTCCACATTAATTATGTTTGAACAAAACCTATGAATTCACCAACTTTATGTTGACGTTTTAAACATGTTTTTCTCAGGTGCTTAGCATGGATGTCGTTGCTTGAATTATGTGAAGTCTACTTGCCCAGACCGGTTTACCAGAAATTTAGCTATGTCTTCAAATAACATTGTTGAACTTATTTAAGCTTTCACAATTTAACGATTTTATCTTTTAAATTTGATCGATGTAAAACTTATTAATATTTTGAATTTATGCAACGGTGTTTATTTTTCAAATGTACCATTAGATGTCGTTCTTTATGCTTTGTACTTAAGATATCCAGTGAACGTCACGCCCCCAGAAAATAAATCGGACGGGACCCCATTTGGGGGTGTGACACCCATGTCCTCCGATACTAAACTCACGAAAGACGAAGAGTGTGAGTCGGTAGATAGTACAAAGTATCAAGGCATGATAGGTAATTTATTATACCTAACGGCAAGTAGGCCCGATATCATGTTTAGTGTCTGTCTTTGTGCTTACTTCCAAGAGGCTCCCAAAACCTCTCACCTTGAAGCGGTTAAGCGTATCTTCCGATACATTAAAGTTACTACGCACTTAGGATTATGATATTCTAAGGGGACCGGCATAGAAACTGTAGTATATGCCGACTCTGATCATGCGGGAGATTATGTGGACCTAAAGAGCACTAGCGGTATTTGTACGTTCGTGGGATATCCAGAAAAGAAGAGAACTTCATCAACGAAGATTTGCATGGCATGATTAATAAGCTAGAACCTCGTGCCAACGAAACGTTATGTTTGAACAATCGAAGTTGGATTCCGTGTTTTGGTGACCTGAGAGCTTCGATTATGCATGAGTCTCATAAGTTAAAGTATTCCATCCATCTGGAATCGGATAAGATGTACCAAGGACTTTAGAAGTGTATTGGTGGCCCAACATGAAGCAGAAAAGAAAATTGAACTATGTAGCAAGTGTTTACGGTGCAAGGTTAGATAGATATCAGAAGCCGTCTGGTTTGTTGGTTCAACCAGAAATACACAATGGAAATGGGAGAAGCATAACGATGGACTTTGTGACTAAATTGCCGAAGACGGCAACCGGTCAAGACACGATTTGGGTAATCGTTGATCGTCTCACTAAGTCTGCTCATTTCTTGCCTATGCGAGAAGATGACACGTTAGAGAAGTTGACGAGACAGTACTTGAAGGAAGTTAGTTCCAAGGCATGGCCTCTAATGAAGTGCCCGTTTCGATATCTATGATGTTGATGGGATTCACTTCACATTTTAGAAATCTATTAATAAAGCATTAGGTACTCGATTGGATATGAGTACGGCTTACCATCCACAGACCAATGGTCAGAGTGAGAGAACTATTCAGACGTTAGAGGACATGTTACGGGCATGTGTACTCGACTTTAGAAAAGGCTGGGATAAACATTTACCGTTAGTGGAATTTTCGACAATAACAACAGTTACCATACCGCCTTAAGGCTGCTCATTTGAGGCTTCTTTCTGGGGCGCAAGTGTTCAATCATCCTACTTGCTGGGCTGAAGTTGGTGATAGACAGCTCACTGCATAAGGTCATCCACGAGACGAAGAGAAAATCGTTCAAAATCAATAGCCGTATCCAAGCGCCCCGTGACGTCAGAAGAGTTATGCGAGTAAGACAGAAATGGATGTCAATAGGAGATAAGGTCATGCTGAATGTGTCACATGGAAAGGGGTGATACATTTTGGCAAAGGGGAAAGCTGAACCCTTTCGCTAATTGGACCTTTTTACGATTCATTGCCAAAGTAGGAACCAACCTATCATCTTGAACGCCCAGACCAGTTGAGTAAGAGTATAGTTAGTTTTCACGTATTGATTTTGAAGAATATGCATGGCCGATGAAACCTCTTGCTTATTCCGTTGGATGAAATCCAAACTCGAAGACAAATTCCCACTTCATGAAGAACCTGTCGAGATCATGGACGTTGAGGTCAAGCATTGAAGTCGAGTGTTCTATTCCGATTGTGATAGTCGTGGATACATCTAGGAAAGGTCTGGTTTCCATTAGAGCGTGAAGATCAAATGCAAAAGAAGTACCCTCATCTTTTCCCAATTCTGCACCCGTGGCAGATGCTACGTCGTAAGCTTTGAGGACAAAGCTCTTTTAACAGGGAAAGGATGTGACACCCTGCAAATTTCCGTTTAATATTTTAGCCGTTACCGGTCACTAATTTGAATTTTTAAAGTTTCGTTTAACTTTTGCGTTTAACCAGGAAGTTTTCCCGCTTTTATCTGAGAATCGTTGCCGGGAGTGAACCGGGACACCTAACATTGTAGTATTTTGGAAATTGCATGTTTGATATTTAAGGCATATTTAAATATTTATAATTTTCAGTGATACCGTTATTCATTTTGTTACTTGTGTGAATCGTGATTTATTTAAAACATGAGCATATGCATGAAAGGCTTGGAAATTAAATCAAACAAGAAGCACTAGCATCCTAAAATAATGGAAACCATATTGGTCCCCCCTCTTGTCTTGTTCGTCTAAACCAACACCCTTTATAAACTTTGGATGCCAATTTGAATTTCAAAATCAATAAGACAAATTCCAACTAGCATTTTGTCCTAGCTTAATTTTGATTGGGAGATCATTTTGGTCCCCTTTCCCCTTTTTTCCTATTACACGAAACACACACACTACACACTTTTAGTGTGTGAAGCAATTGTCCATATATACCATTTACTTCTCATTTTTCATTCATATCTCACACACACTTAGCCATGGAGGTTACTTTTTCTCTCTTTTTTCTTCCTCTAGCCATGAAATACATACACAATATATAAATCATAAAATTTTCATCTTGATAAAAAATACTCTTGAGATTTGATGAGGTTGATCGTTTGTATCATTCGGGTATTTGTTAAACAACATTTGAGTTGTGTTAGTCTTGTTCATCTTCCTAAAACCTTCAAACTTTGTAAGTCTTCAAATCTATTAATAACTTGTACTTTCATAATCATCTTGATGCATACTTACTAGTTGTATAACTTATTTTGTAAAAACAAAGATTTTAAATAAAAAATAAACAAAAAAAAAAAATAATAAATACATAAACCTTAAAAGGTTATGCAAATGGTTCGATGAAAAATATAACAAGAAATTTAAGAAAAATATTAGTTTTTATGATTCGTGGTTTATTTTCGGTGTATCAAATATTTGGTTTAGTTTTTTGGTATTCGGCTTATGTTAATAAGCTTTTGGAAAGCTTATTTTGATTATTTTGAGCTTAATGGGCTTATGCTTGTGTTCGGGCCAACTAGAATAGAAAGAATAAGTGTTTGTTTAGCTTATTTTGTTTGCTTGTATTTATTATCTTAATTCTAGATTATTTTGAAAGGACAAACGGTAAACTTATTCGACTTAATAAATAAGCCTAAATATGTTTTGCTTGGGCTTTTAGCCACGTCCCACATACAAGGCCAACACCACAAGCTTATTCTTGAGCTTATGTGGTTCGACTTATTTTATTGTGGCTTATTATGAGCTTATTGATAGCTTATTATTAAGTCGTGTGTTTACTATTTAATGTTTTGCTTATCAGACTATATGGATAGTTAAAAAATACATTTATTGGACTTAAAGGACAAGCGCCAACCTTAATTACAATACCGCAAGGCGTAAAGCTACGGTGTAACTTATTGAATAAGTTCATTAATAGCTTATTTAGTAGTGTACGACATAGACGCTATACGTTTAACTCATTTTGAACGTTGGACGTTACGAGTAATAAGATTAGGCTTATTGGGCCTAAAAGCCCAATAAGGGTCAAATGTGTCTTTTGATTGAATAATAAAAGGTTTTGACGATGTGTTTAGTTTGTAATTTTGAAAAAGTGATTGAAAGTGCATTTGAAAATGGTTTTTATTAAAGTCTACGACTTTGGAAAATGTGTAAACATGAACGGGTCATGCCGAAATTTTTGTAAATTATTATACTTAGTAAATATTAGAAAACGCACATGATAAAACTAGATATACAGGAATTTATTAAAGTGCCGAACAATATATATATATATATATATATATATATTTATTTTTATATTATACATATTATTTTTACTTATACGTTTATATGTAATGTAATATTAATATACATATTATTATTATTCGTTTTATTTACGAAAACATTTTAATTACTATACGATCACAAACATTAATTTTTAGAAATATATTAACAAAAGTACACTAGTAAATCCTTATGCATTATCCACAATTCTACGCTACTCCGATATTAAACCAAACCTTCATTTCATAGGTTGTCTTTACGAACCGTCGTTCGTTATCGTGTGATTGTATTCTAGATTATTCATCTTGTCGATTCACATCAGGTGAAGTTCATAGCCCCCACTTTAATTGTTTTGAATAATTGTTTTATAACTTGGGGTGAGAAACATTGCTTGCTTTTAAAATTGGACACAAGTACTATACGTGAGAATTCCCGTTTACGTGTTGCCTCTAGTATTGTTTAGGCCACTATCTCGAATTATTCATGAATGTAATCATCTTAACCGTTGGCTGTTAAGTGATGCAGCGCTGTGAATAAATAGATTATTGGGACTAATTATCCTATTCCGTGGTTAAAGATAGCACTTACTAGTCCGAGTTTGCAAGGACTAATGGGAAAATATATGTCATGTCGTAAACTTTGTTGGTAGTTTTGGTAGGGACCATCTGAAGGGCAAGCCTTTATAGCACTGTACATGCTATCTTTCAGTATTAGCTTCAGTGTCATAAGCTTAGTGCAACGTAATGTTCTTTTGTGAAATTAGTTGTATCTCTCATAACTGTCGCATACGTTTGTAATTTTATGGTCATACATTATTACTTTTGAACTAAACACTATAGTTCACAACTTTAAGTTGACGTTTTAAACATGTTTTTCTCAGGTACTTAGCATGGATGTTGTTGCTTGACTTATGTGAAGTCTATTTGCCCGGACTGTTTTACTAGAAATTTATCTATGTCTTTAAATACTGTTGTTGGACTTATTTAAGCTTCCGCATTTTAACGATTTTATCTTTTAAATTTGATCGATGTAAAACTTATTAATATTTTGAATTTATGCAACGGTGTTTATTTTTCAAACGTACCCTTAGAGGTCGTTCTTTATGCTTTGTACTTGAGATATTCAGTGACGTCACACCCCCGGACACTAAATCGGATGGGACCCTATTTGGGGGTGTGACAACATCTTAAAGATCATCAATTGTAAGTCATTTCATCTATTTTCTTTCAATTTGAGTCTAGGGTTCATGATGAACACAAAAATTAAAATTAGAGATTTTTTTTATTTTTCTTTCAATTTTGTACAATTAGGACTACTAGGATATAATGTATATCTAATATGCTTCCCTTAGACATAGGATTTACATACTTACATGGGTTTGTCAAAAAATTGATTTCGAACCAAAACCCTAATTTTATTTTCAAATCACTCCCGTTAGGAACATAATAAAATTGTTGTTATGCATTATTAATACAACTTAAAACGTTTTCTAAACACATGCATAATGATCTCCATGAATAAAATTCGAGAGGGTTACTATTTATATGTATTTTTCTGACATGTTTAGGATGAGCAAATCAAATTAAGGAGCGTTTGGTGTTAACTCTTAGGATTTTTATTTCTAGGTTGGAGGTAATGTTGCTCACAAATTTGTACACTTAGGCCCCCCCCCACACACTAGAAACAATGTGAACAAAATACTACAAGTAAAAGACTATAAAACATAACCCTATTTTTGTCTTTCTTTTTAGGTGACAATGCCTCGAATCACCAGATTAGATCACCAAAGTACCCGTAACTACATTCCACTCATTTCAAATGAATTCGAACAACCACTACAAAACACAATTGCAATACTTGAAAAACGATACTTTCATGAGGGGCTGGGTTGTAGTTAAAACTTTGAAAACATGAGTCATTTCTTGCTAAGTTTGGATTAATTAGTTTTGATTGCTTGTTGAACATAAACGAACAAATTGTTCCTCATTTTGTTCTTGAGTTTTATTGTCAACTCACGTTTGACTATAACTCCAAGGGTTATTTTGTGGTCAACTTTATCATACAAAGTAAGTCATTCTCTCTCATTCTCGAGGAATTTAGTTAAATCTTGAAAATCCCTACCTCTAAGCACATATCCAGTTTGGAATTTACCAGGTCAACAAAAGATGCTAAGCTGGAGATACTATGACACATGCAAAGTGCATTGTTTGAATTTGGAATCAGCTGATATCTACATGTTGACAGAGAGAAGATATCCTCTACCAGCTGATGTATGTCAAGCTATGTTGGATAAGAAGCTTCAAGGAGATAAGAGGGGTGAGGCTTGCTACCAATTGTTGAAGTTAATAGAGAAGCAAGCTAAGAATAAGTTACCTTAAAATAAAGGTATTTAGGAAGGTCTCTCAGTAGTCGTATATATGGTTTGGGTATCTGGAAGCTATGATGGAGTTGAGAAGGATTGTTTAAGTGTTGGTTTTGCAACCACAAAACAAATGGTCATTAGTTCACCATGTCTAACAGACATCAAGAACTGGTTAGTCCAAAGCAAACGGCTTTGGTAAAGACTTCTCAAATCCGTTAATGGTTGACAATTTACTAAAAACTGTATGGTAATCAATGCACCATAGTATTGCACTAAAGCATTGCTACTCCAGAGCAAACGGCTACTGGTAAAGAGATCTCAAATCGGTTAATAGCTGATAGTTTGCTAAAACCTATAAGGTTATCAATGCACCTTGTTATTGCAATGAAGCATTGACTAGTCCATAGCAAACGACTCATGGTAAAGACATATCAAATCCGTTAATGGCTGGTAGTTTGCCAAAAACTACAAAGCCAACTTAGTTGGATGTTGCTGTGTTTCTGACAAGACATGTTGCTGATAAAGATGGGTAGCTGAAAAAGTCAAAATTATCAAAATTCAAGATCAAGATTTGATAGAGTATTTGGATACAATTCTTAAAAAAAACTCAAGCTGAAGAAAACTAGAGAAACTTGAAGTTAACAAGTAAAGTTCAAGTTTAGGGGAGGATTGTTAGGAATTATGTACACAAGACTTAATTCTATTTGTTATATAGTTAGTTCTGCTAGTACACTTGTTAGTACTGGTAGAAGAGTTAGTATAGTTAGTACTGGTAGTTCATTATAAATTAGTACTGGTTATGTAATAGTTAAGTCTGCTTATGCAGAAGTTAGTTAGAGTTAGAGATATGCATGAGATATCTTAGTAAAAGATATACATGATCTCTATACGCGTTTTGTAAAGCCCATTAGGGTTTCCTTAGTCTATAAAAGGAACCCTAGGCATAGTTAGTAGATATAGTTCTACACAGATCAATAGAGATCGATTAGCAATCATAGTTTTGTAATTTGTAACCTAGGCAGATTCAAGTTATAATATAAAGTTCTTTTGTGATTCTTATTACTGTTCTTCTTAGCATTATTGATTAGTTTCCGCATAATCAATAGTGTTCAAATCAGTGTTTCATTATTGTTGCTTTAGAATTATCTAAAGGAACAAACCATTTACAAGCTAAAGGTTAAGATCTATTCAGTAAACGATCCAACATATACTACCCTTTGCATTATTTAAATCATCAAACCCTTACACCTTACTACCACCATCACCTTCTTCATCCTAATCTTCTTCATCATCAATGTCTTGCTCAAACCACCATTCCAACTTCTCTAGAAAACCAAGAATGTCGGTAAGACAAGTATGAAAACGCAAAACATCCACTCCAAAATCATCACCTCCTTCCCAAAATGACTCACCTCCTCTTCCACCACGAGTCTACTTACAATCTCCTTCACCACCATCATACAATCCCTTAAGAGATCAAATGATCAACCAACTCCACAACATCTCCACCATCCTTAATTCACATACTAATCCATCCAATTCCTACATTCATGCACCATCTTTACTACCACCACAACAAATTCATCCTCCTTCTCATGCTCAAGTTGAATTTCACTCAAGTTTTTGTCATTGTTGCAAGATTTCTAGACACCAATTCCACTCCTAAAGAAATGAAATCATCTTCATTCACTTTCTTCTAACCCATCCCATACCTCCAACCCGTATACCTTCAAATCATGTGTCACCAACCCCTTCTTTTTCCCTTTTTAATTAATCATTCTCTTATGATTAATCTACCTAAATAATTGACCTTTCATCTTTTGATTATGGCATCTTTTACTCTTCAAGAATTCACTAGCGTAGATCTATCCCTTATTATGTCTCAATGATTATCTACTTTCTATTGTAATGCTTCATACAAATATTATATGAATTTGTCTTAGCTCGTATTAGATCTAGTTTTATTTTATATTGTTTGAATGTATTAGTTGCATTTTTAATATATTTTGCCGTTCAAAAAAATGAAACTCTATTTTGGGTGACTTGATTATAATGTGTTGCTTTAAAAAAAGATATATGTCTTGCACTTGTATTTCTAACCTTGTTTTATAGCACACAATTTTCGTAATATCGATCCCTTGGTGCCCCGAACAAGGGGGAGCATACATCAAGGGGGGGTCTTGATATCATTGATTTCTTTCTTCCTACAACAACTCGACGATCATCCTTTTTGAATTCGACAAAAAGGGGGAGAAATTGAACAAAACTCATTTAATAATTTGACATCTTTAATTTTATTTAAAATGAGTTTATATTTTGTCATTATCAAAAAGGGGGAGATTGTTAATACAAATAATGTCTAAAAACGTTATTTATATTTTTCGACCTCTCAACGTTTTGATAATAACAAAATGTAAAAAAGTTTACAATAAAATTAAACGTTTACAAATTATTAATCATAAAATTTCATTTCTAAGATTAGTGATCACTTAAGGTATGAACAAACAAATCATTAAGCATGATTATTGATCAAGAAAATACTTTTCTCATCCATTACATTTTTACAAAAGATTTTCACAAAATTAATTATACAAAATATTTTTAATTAAAAGAAAAGTTTTATTAAAAAATTAAAATTTGAAATTTAAATTTTTCCCCCAAAACAGAAGCTTCTATACCAGATACAACCTTCCCCATAAAAAGACAAAAAATGGAGCAAAGTCTACTGGCGGCCCCCTTATAGGCCTGGCGGGCCCCTTATATATATACGATCACCAAGAGCGCCTCCAGTTACCGTTGGTTTTTCCTGTCTATAAATACTGGTCCACCCCTTGCTGAAAATCAAACCTCTTTGTACGAATTTTCTCACACTTCTTTCTCTCTCTAAAAACCTTCTTTCTCTCACTAAATATCTTGATTACTAACAACTCTTGATCTTGTTTCAAATGATCTAATCTTTTCTTCTTATCTCTTTCCTCTCTTTCAAGTGCAAGTAAAGAACACTCGTATTCGCCAAGAAATGAAGTGTTGATTAGTAATCTCTCCTCCTTTCTTCTAAGTACCAAACCTCTATTGTAATTATCGTATATATATTTGTATGATTTAGATAGTGTGTAAATCCGATAGTGTAGACCTAGTAATTGTGTATTGATTGTGAAGTGGTAGATTGGTTCTAGCTAAGATTAGGATTCGACATCTAGCTTTGTGTCGAAAAATAACGTAAGCGACGTGTAAACGGTTTTCTTTGCCTAAAGGGAGCCTGTTGATATAGTGAAATCTCGAGTCGGATACTCGGGGAGTGGAGTAGGGCGAAAAGGTGCTTCATAGCGGAACCACTATAAAATCTTGGTGTCTTGGTTTGGTTGTTCCTTTCTTTATCTCTTTACATTATTATTGTTGTTATCTAGTTTTAGTTTAGATAATTATTGCTTGTTTATATTGTGGATTGGTTAAACATATAACTCAGATCTAAACATTTTTGAAAGTAAACTTTTAAAACATAAAACGAACCTATAAACTATTCAACCCCCCTTTCTAGTTTCCACACATTTTACTTATAAACTTTAATAAGTAACTTTTAAAGCAACTAGTGCATATACACTTTTTATAACTAAACCATACGTGTATAAAGATCATACTTCCATTATAACATGATCTTAACATTAATATAACATGTGACAAAGTTTATCAAACCATGAACAAATGTAAAAATCCATTTTACATGTTAATAATATTTCTAGATGGTGATTCACTATATAAACATAATATACATATGAAATCACAAATGTAAAGAGTTTAAGGGTTTTAGATAACCTTAGTATGAAGTAGAATGATGAACAACAAGATCTAAACCCTAGTTTAGATATTAAACCCAAGCTTCCAATACTTAGAAAACCCTAAATCCAATGAAACCCTAATCCTAAACCTTTCTTGTTTAACCCTTGTAAGCACTAAACCAAGCCTTCAAACCTTCTTGTAATACCTTAGATATGATGTTAGATTACTTGTATACTTGCTAAATAAATTTGGTATGGATTATGTATGGGTGTTTGTTTTGGCCGTGAGATAGGAGAGGAGAGAAGAGAGAGTTGTGTAAGTTTTTCTAGTGAAAATGAAGTGTATGAGTTATATCTTCTAGTTGCATGCCTTATATATTACTAGGACTAGTCAAAGACCACTTGTAGAAGTCTTAAGATAAGATGAGGGTTTTTAGGAAGTCTTTGGTCAAGGTAACTAGTCATAGACATAAGGTATAATGAGTTGAGGTTTGTATAATGTCTAGTTGGTTGTTTGTGTGCTCTTGGTCCCCTTAGGATCATTTACCATCCGAAAATAGGGGGGATGAACTAGTTGGTGTTTTTGATATCTTGTATAAAATATCTAGTATACTTGAAGTTAAATGATGTAAAGGTTAAGTGTAGGTGTAATACTTGTAAATGGTATGCTCTAGTTGTTTTATTTTATGTACAATTTGACCAACAATGTTAACATGGGTGAAGTTTTATAAAAACTTTGAGTATTGGGTATAAAAATGAGTATTTTTTTAAGCGTAGAAAAGTTTTGGTGGTTCCGTGAATGCCTAAACGTATTTTATCGCGAAACGTAAACACTTTACGTAACCAATAAAAATAAAATGTACAAAGTTAATAATTATCCTCCAAATAATTATCTAACACTTGTTTGACGTAAACTTTTAATTGTTTGATGCCCGATTACGTTGAATGATAATTTTTAGCTTACGCGATTTAACTTAACGATTAAAATTAAAAGCAAACGCGTACAAGACTAAAAATAAATAGTGAAATATATGACGTCGTACAATGACCTAAAAGACAGATTATTACATAATAGCACAGACAGTGTTCTCAAACCTTGGCATAGGGCAAAGGCTCAGTTACCCACCGAGGGCCTCCTTGTTCTCCCTTCACTTTTAAATAACAAACAAACACAAACACTACAACTCACCCAGCCATCGCGTAGGAGGTTGTTAGTGATTCCAGATCTTGTTTGAAACAAGAGGGAAACCCTAGACCCGCGTAAAGGTCACCATTGGCTACCGACCCCTTCATGCTAAAAGCCCTGCTAAGCAGCCCCATGAAGCAAGTCGTCATAAGCAGAAACAAGACATGGCATAGCTCACGCACATGGATCACTGCTTGCTACATTGGTTAGTGCGGATACTAACGGAAACTGGCCACTCCTTGCCATAACAACAAAACAAGTTAAAAACTAAGTAACAGCCTCAAACCGTGAATAAAACACAAGGTAAAGAGGGTAACGTAGTAAAAAAATAGACATCCGAAAGAGATAATTAACTCTCGAACGTCCATCTTGGAAGCGACCCTTCATACCTCTATCATTGCTATGTGAGCATTGACTTTCACCTCATGCCATGACTTATCCGCTAGAGAAAGTCAAGAGTCAGGACCTCAAGGTCTATCAAGAGCTCAATGATAGAGGGCCCATCCAAAATGGTTGAGCCACTCAACCTTGGACGTACAGTGAAACATTTAAGTTTCAGGTCCATGCAATTTAGTTCGCCTGAACCATACAGTGTAACATCTAAGTCTCAAATCAGGACAAAAAATTCACCCTGATAAGCTTTAAAAGAAGATAGAAAGTCGGATGCAAGACTCTCCTCGAATTCCATCCCTATATAATCCTGGAAAATCCCATCAAGGTCAATAAGCACCTAGGGAATCAGTCTTGGACAAGAATGGAATAGGACGTATAGCCTCAAGATCCAACCCTTACTCATGGGTCAACGATACGGGCATAACCACATACTCGTCATCACCAACGCTGGTACGCACACCCATTCCTACAAACAAACATGGACATGTGGTTAGAACATGCATCAATCACAAAAATGTTTAAAGCGGAAAAAACAAAACCAAAGTACAAATTTTTCATCTTGCCATGCAAGATTGACAAAACTTACCTTCGTAACACAATCCTACTCAACATCCTCGAAAAAAAATTAAAAAACACTAAGATTTTTTAGGGTTTGAAGGAGATTGGCAAAGCGAAGAGGAAGAGAGAAATATTTAAATCTTTAGGGAAACTTGAAGACATAGCATGCAACTGTCATCCTTTCAAGCCCTATTCATATGCAAGGAGAACGAGTCAATGGGCTACACTTAGTAAGGCCCAATGGATCCAACACATTTATTTGGGGCATGTGAACCTCGCCCTGGAAAGGCGCGAGTACGAATGATGTTAACATAAACGTCAGGCACAATCGAAGGGACGAGCCAAAACACACCGCCAAATAAATGCCGCATGCATAAAGTCAACAGTAAAACATCAAATCCCAAGCATATAGAATGATTACATATATGGGATTTTTTGATCTTTCCCACGTAAAGCATTAACTTCTACCTTTTCCCAATACATGTCAAACACTTTAACTAAGAGATGAAACATCCACTAGTCATCATAAGGAGTCAAGTATGATGTAAGGCTAGAAAGATAAGCCTAAGAGAATGAACCATGGTTTCCAAGCACGGATTGGGGGGACTTAGTTACATAGTCCAACATCATATCAGTTATACATGATCTAATACTAGATTGGAAGACTTGAAAACGAATCAATATTAGTGGCCTAAGCCCATTAATTACACGCTCGGAACAAGCCCAATGCAAAGACCCATCAATTCTCACCTGATGGAAGCCCGTTCTTAAACATAGGACACAACTGGCCTGGTACCTTCTCCTCCACATATGAGTACTCATGTAGGGGATCACATTCCCCCAATTGTCACTAACAGTTAAGGATGTACCATCTGACACCTGACACTAGGGGGCACAGCTAACACGATCCCATATAAGCCAATAAGATGGTCACACTTGTCCTCATTGTCTGCTCGCTGGATGATCAACGTATGGCCTCCCAATAGTTGTTGATCATCACTCAAAGGGTTTATCTTTAAAGCCTAGTGCCTTACTATAAATATAAAGCATCCCACAACTTCACTATGTAAGTTCATACACTTGGACACAACTGTTACACACGGTAACTCCCACACACTACAAAGATGGTTTGTTTAAGTGTTACCCAAACTTCATGATCTTAGTCATATCATCGGGTCCTTACCGTTCAACACGAAAAAGCAAACAACACAACCATCCCATATCATTCCTTAAACACATTTTGCATATCATACATAAACACAATCTATCTGGGATGGAAGTTTAAAGTAACAAGAGTCTTTAGTTGTAAAGGTCTAACACGGATAGATTAATCAAAGAAGATAAAGTCACATAATGACTTGGAGAACATTTCTACCAAGATCTTATTGATATAAGATTCCTAATACTCAAAAAAATAATTCCTAGTTCTCGAGTCTTGATAAAATCAAGGCGTATATCAAACATGAAATATATGGGATATTTAAAGAATAAAATATCTTATAAAAGAGAAATACTTGAGTGATAGTATTTCCAAAAATCTAGAGATCGAGTAAAGGTCATATACTACTGGGTAGTATTTTAGATCTGTAAGTCAAACTCAGGAAGGCTATGAGTTTGTAGATCATGAGTAGAATCCCATTTCTACTTTGGAATGTTCAGATAAAGTAGAGAGGCGCTTTATGAGAGGAATAATTAACTAGTCTAACACTTGTTAAACAAGATCAAACTAATGTGTTCAAGTCGAAAGTCCTTAATCGGACCTAATTAGAGGAGTTCGACTCAGAGTCGAGCAATGGAAGTGAGACCATGGGAAATTAATTTTAGATCGTTTAACTAAAGAGTACAAAGCAAAGATAAGAATTTTATATATGGTATAATCTATGAGAGAATTCCTAATATTGCAAGGTTTTATGGGAGGATGTCAAGATCTTAAACAAACGTACATTGCTCATTGAAGCAAGATAGTTTGGCACAATAGGACGTGTTGAACTTGAGGTTGTTGTCGATAGATTCAGAATCTATGTGAGCTAAAAGATTTGAATATCAGGACCTCGAATCAGGAAATGCTTAACTACATCTGCAAAATGGTCGTTAACAACATTCGAATTACAGAGCGGGTTGTACTAAAGTTTTATTGACCATGCGCCCTTAGGATAATCATTATTTTAACAATATGAGTCATGGTGTCACTTTACAATGTGCACCACAAAACTTATACTAGAAATCACGTATAAGAAATTCGATAGTGACAGTGTCGAATTTTAAGCTGTGTATACACTAAATAGCTGGTACCAAGCACTACTCTTGTACGTTATATTCTTACAAAGAATGAACAATAGCCCAGCGAATACAAGTATAAACATAGTAGAGCACAATAGCCGGGATTCTTCTAAGTACGACTGGGAAGAATCATCAGAAAGATATCACTAGTGATGGTTTACTCTCAACACTTACTGTACAAACTAAATCAATCGACGTAAATTGGAAGTAATTTTCAAGACTCGTGAAAATTAGACGAGACATTACTATAGGATTCTACTTAGCATATTTTGAATCCGTGAATGAAAGACATTTCATTCTAAAAGGTGTCCTTAGCTGGTTATCATTGTGGGAGACCGAGATAATGAAAGCAGCTTTTGTGAAGTAAGATACATTCTCGAAAGTGTTGAATTTCATATGTATTTTCTGGGAAAATGTTAGATTTGACCATGATTGAGAAGCGACCACATGCATTGAAGTTATTGATGTTCTTAGACCGTGGCGTACTATCCCAATGACCTGAGGAGATAGGACATCCGACTTCATTTTTCACTAGGATTAGACTTAGTTTCCAGTTACTGCGTAAAAGCGTAATGGTGTGTGCTAATGTAAGATTCAGTTGGAAGTAAGAACAAATGGCTTATTGACCAAGATGGCAATTTGCAACTCCAAGTTGAAATAGACTAGAGAATTATATTTTTCCTGGTCCCCTTGTGTGAAAAAGATTTATGAAAGTGATAGCTCTTAATTTATACATGTTTTAGCTATCAAATTTCCATGATAATTCACCTTTTTTTCCTTATTTTGATGTTATACAATGCTAATTTAGTGTAAATGTCTATTTTAGTATTTATTTGGAGCAAAGATGAGTTCTCGCGAAAACGACTAGAAAACAAGTAAATTCAGCCATAAAGTGACGAAGCCATATTTCCAGACCTTGCACGCGACATATGCCATGCTAGAGCACATGGCGTGTGAGCTTTCGTCAAAGAATTATAAGTCCAAAGCTTGAAGACACTTACATCGTATGCCCCATCCACACGTCTTAAGGACCTGAAGAGATAATAGGATGGAGTTACCTATCTGGAGGCACATGGTGTATGCCTTCGAGAACATATGTCATGTAGACCGACGGGCCTTAGGGCGTTTTCCCTATAAATACAATATTTTCTCCACTTATTCCATAAGCTTTAAAACCCTAGTTCTTTAGACATTTTAAATGCTAAAGATTTGAAGGAAGACCTCAAGAGTGAAGGTTTATACATCAAATAACATTTGATTATCAGTTTTAAATTATGATTTTGATTAGCTTGTTTACTCTAAATAATCTTAGATTATCTTTTGTTATGAGGGGCTAAGCCTTTTGTTCTTTCCTTATTATGAACATATTTTAATTCAGTGATTATAGTTCTTTTGTTTCTTCTATCGTGTCTCAGATGATGTATGTATTGTTATAGAATTAAGCCTTTGCATAGACCATGGCTACTAGTTGATTATAGTTGTTGTATATGAGGGCTAGTGAAAGGCACCTATATGAATCATTAAGTTACCTTGGCAAGTATGTTTAATGGTGGTGAAGATCAATAACCAAGGATAGCACCTAGTTAAAAATGGTAGACAAAAGGGTTTAAGATTTAGTAACGATCATAGCGTCATTGGACCCAGGCGGGCACTTTCTCTATTATAAATAAATCTAAGTGGTTTGGCACCTACACAAAAATGTAGGTTACATAGATCAGTTGAGAAACTTAGTGCTTGGGCAGTTATCTTAGGATGGCAAGATCAGGAATGGCACATCCGGGCTTTTAAGAAAAAGCAAGGAGTGGTAACGACCGTACTAACACTCCTCTACCAAAGACCCATTGGGATACGATTAGATGAATATTGCACTTAGGATTATGTCATTGATGAAAATTTAGGGAATGGCAACGCGAGCATTCCTTTATCATCAGCGAATTTAAAACGGTTGTGAACAATTAAATTACCTGCTAGAAAACCTAGGATCCTTCGCTCCTCACGAACGACCCGCTCTTACTGACTCTCTATACTACATGAACAAGTACACTGCCTGTGAGTGTTGGTGAAAGTCTAAATGATACGCTAGATATAAATTTAAAGCTAGATTTTAACACATCATAAATCATGGCCATGCGACAAAGTGGCAGGGACACTATCAGAAATAAAATCAAAATTCATGAAAACAGGAAAGGTTAAAAGTATCACAAGAATATACATCCATGTCTGGTACTTACCAAAAGTATCGTAAAGTGAGAAGGGATATAGTCATACACCCAAACTCAGTTGAGGTGTTGTTGAGGTTCATAAATCACTACGTGGTATTGAATATTTTTAATGTCTTGCTCGGGACCTCTTGGTACTGTGAAATTAGTTCCTATGTTGTTGCCTTGCACAAGTGGGAGTCTAAAAGGATTATGTGGAACATCACAACGGCTTTCACAACTGGCCTTTACAGAAATGCTGAAGGGTCAAACTGGTGCACACTAAATAGAACAAGCAGGCGAAAATAAGAAATGAGTTACGAAATGAAATGAGAGTAACATGGAAACGGAAATGCAGCGTTATTTTCATTAGAGAGTAGAAGTTAATTAACTGAAGTATAATATTCAATTGCAAAAGACGAAAACCACAAACCCGTAGGGGTCGTGGTATTCGGTCGGCCCCTTAGGGAATGAGTTTGACACTATGCACTTAAGTAGATAGTTAGGAGGTTTCCTAATTATTCTCGAACTCTCTTTGGTATCTTATAAATACCAAGAGCATTCTCATTCTCCAAATAACAATTCCTCTAACCCTAAATCTCTCCCTATTTTCTCTCTCTCTTTCTCTCTCTCTCTCTCTCTTTCTCTCTCTCTCTCTCTCTCTCTCTCTCTCTCTCTCTCTTGTGTCGTCAACCTGTAGAACCCTTTTAGTCAATTTACTTCATTAAGTCGA
>BQNB010045426.1:23493-35528 GCA_026074375.1 Tanacetum coccineum
TTTTCTTTTACAAAAAAATTTGTTTCTTCCTCCCTCTTGCTCATCCACGACCGGCCACCATATAAACCACCCAAAATCCGATGATTTTCCGACATGCAATATAATCCGATTACATTTTCTTAATCCTTGTATCAAGACCTACAAAACCCACTAAGAAATTACAACATGCATTAAGTAATTTGCTAGTTTTGGATTCGGACTAGTTTCTATAGATTTTCAAGTGTGAGTGGGTATAACAACACTAAATAATGTGTATTGGAGTATTTGGGTTGTGAGAAACTTTCGAAAATATGTTTTGGGTTGTGTTGGGTTTCGGCAAGGAACAAAAGGAAAGGAAAGGGTGCGTTTTGATTTTCGATCTAGCTCTCTCTTGGCTCGTTGTAAGTATTTTAAACTACCTTGAATTTATTTTCGTTTGGTCTTGCGTTTTTGTTATGGATCCACACATGCATAGGCTAGATTTAGCGCTTGGAGAAGTTTTGACGATTGAGGTTGTTTTAGATGACGGAGATAGGTTAGCTAGGAGTATTTTGATGTCGTTGTGAAGTGAAAAATGGCGATTCGATGGGTTTTTATATAGTCAAATTCGAGCAGAAAGTTTGGCTCGGATTTCGAGGGTCGAGAAATTATAAAAACTGATTTTTGATTTATAAATACAATAAAGTTCGTCCTAATGAACGTTTTGATAGGTAGATCGTTCCGTAACTCCTAGTAACGAAGATTTTATGGCCGAATGGAGTTTGGAAATTTTTATACAAAATTGACAGCTATTGTATTATATACTTGCTGTCCAGATTTTGAATGGCCATTTCGAGCACTTTTGAATCCGTTTCGCCCTTCCGGCAAAACACGAAAGTTGTCCGAAATGCCGATTCGCTTTTACCATGTAAATTTCATAAATTAACGATTTGAAACGACTAAATTAGACCATGTCGCGGATTAGAAAATAAAAGTATATATATAAACTGCGCAGAATTTTAGAAGGGCAAAATGGTCATTTTTTGGTCCATTTTCCTAAAAGAGGATGGTTTTCTGCAGAAACTTGCAGGGGTATTTTCCTCATTTTCCTTCGAGTTTCGGGTCTCGGGTAAAACTAAAAAGTTGTCCGAAACATCGTTTTACATCAAAATGCTTTAGAGTCCGAGTCTTGAAAATTGATTTTAGCGGGTCGTTTTGGGACAGGTCAGATTTAAGGAAAACATATATGATAAAAGTCAAATAAAGTCAAACGTAGACTTAACGCGCCGTTTAAGTTGTCGAAAGATGATATGGGTTAGTCAAAATAGTAACAACTATTATTTTATTGATAATGGTATTTTTGGAACAATGATTGCATTTAAATATGGCGTTTTTAAAAATAGAAACTTCTATAATTAAATACATATATACATATAAGTATACAAGTAAAGTGTCGTCAAGGGTGTCATATGACGGCAAGACTCTAATAGATGGATACAAATGGAAAAATAAAATATTCTATGGACTAACATGACCAAATGGTCGGACATACTAAAAGTGGTAACTTTCCAAAAATAGTAACTTCCTAAAAATGGAAAGTTTCCGAAAATAGAAAGTTTTCAAAAGAGTAACGCAACTTAACTGAGGAAGAAGATCTTGGTTTCTAATCGCTTAATAGATAAGGATTTGGGGCGTAGGTGTGGATCCCATAGCATGTTTCTTTACATACGTATTATATATATGTTGTGATTATCGAAAGAGTCGACGGTACTTTGTTATATCTCTAATTGCGAGATATAATTATAGGTCGCGGTCGAGTTATTTGTTGAGGCACCGTGGTTGTGAATTGTTGAATGTTGCTTAGTAATTATTGGTTGTTGATCGTCGTCTCCGATCAAGGTGAGTTCATAGCCTCGCTTTTGAACAATTTTTGAATGTTTTATAAACCCGCGAGGGGAATACATGCATGTTTTGAAAAGTGAACACAAGTTGTTTTTATACGCACTTGTTGTTATTGTTTTGAAAAGTAGAACACAAGTAGTTTTATACATACTTGATGTTGCTTGTTTTATAAATTAAACATAAACAGTTTTATACGTGTTTGATGTTGTTTGTTTGCGAAAATGGAATGCAATTGTTTTTAATATGATAATATAATTTCATTGGCATGAGTATATGCCTTTTATTGTGTGACCGTTAATTACCGAGGAGGTAAACGCTGGATGCATTAAATAGATCTATTGGGTTTGACAACCCTGTCCGAGGTCTAAATCCGATGGTGAACACCCTGTAACGGACATTCTGTATTGATTCTAGGGGTGGTGGCATACTACCCGGTCAGTTATTTATCTATAATGATAAATGTGTTAAGGTTCGGTACACAGGCTCATGAAAGTTAAAAATGTGGTGTGGCTTGCCTAGCTAGCAAGTCATACGTGTTTTTGTGGAACCAAACTGCGTTCTAAGGTTATAAATGCTTTGTGGAACCAAATATATTTTCTAATTGTTACTTAAAAACTCTATGAATTCACTCAACCATTGTGTTGACGTTTCCAAGCATGTATCTCAGGTTTAGGTGCTTGTGACGGCTTAGATGGGACGAAAGGTGGATATCAAGGATTGGAACTCGATGAAATTTTATACATTCGATAAAGAAGTTTTTAAGAAAATGAGTCGTGTTGTGACACATTATAAATATATTTCTAAAACTGGTTTGGGACCTTGCAACTCTGATCTTTTTAAATAAATTAAATGTGATTTTGTTTATGAACGTCTCTCTCGAAGTTGTTCACTATGACCCGTGTGCATGTATTATGAAGTAGCACCCCAAAGTGGTTATTCCACTGCGTTGTTAATTTGAGGGTGTTACAAGTAACCTTACTCCTATTAATTGCATGGAGAGAGTCTCATGTGAGTCGTTGTGACCGAGTCGTCCCGAAGGGAAAATACAAATGGTATTGTTCGGAACGAGTATGTCTAGAAAGGAGTGAAGTCTAGTTCATGGTAATATAGATCGGCGGTTGTTATAGAGACATGTGTCGAGACCAAGTGTGGTCGGTGTGCTAGTAAACAATTGTAGAATCGAGTCATCGAGGGTGCGAACCGGATGCTTGTTGTAGCAAGACTTGGTGTGAGGTCGGACTGAACATCCGCATGTCGCGTAATGGCAAAATTTTCAAGGACTAGTAACGGTATAGAGTGCCATCGTGCATGGACACGTAGACATACCCGAAAGTCATGGAAAGATGGTAAAGTGGTTAGATGATGAGATACCAAGAAACCGGATACCAATACTGAAAAGGGATCTTCTTGGAGTCGCAAGGTTTCCGAGGTGGGTGGAAACCAAGGTGGTTAGTTCCGAGGTTGAAAGTGAGAAATGGAGAGGACTTCTCCTACATCAAATGTGTGTTTCCATTGATGTAGCAACCGATGGCCGTAAAGAAGACTTCTTTCCCTGAAATGGAAAGTAGTGGTAGTATAGTTGTGAGCATACCTGGATCGTCGAGGATTAGAATAAGACACTAAGCGACCCTTGACTTAAGGTTAGGTGTAGTGGTCCTTACCCCTTGACATAGCGACTTAAAGTGCGTATATAAGGGCGAAAAGATTGGAGACTCTAGCAAAATGGCGACATCCGTTCCCATCATGGAGAAGCAATCAGAGTAGCCGACGCCTCAAGTCGAACGGTATTGAACTATGAATGAGCGTAATTGTCTCGACTTGATTAGTTGAGTCATCTAAGATTTGATGCAATGCGTTAGGACCGAGTCGACTATGCTAGTCGCGGTGCGAAAACATTGGAGTTGGAATTGCGATCTTCGTCAGATGAGCAACGAGCCCATGATGCTCAATTGTTTTCTTGATTGTTTTCGATTTGTCTTTCAACAATATGTGTTTTCTAGCGGGATTATCGCCGCTGAATTGTGTAAACAATGTGCTTTATATGCTATGTGCTTTTTAATGGTAGTAAGTGTTTAGGTCGTTTTGTGTTGCCCGTGATGTGGCATAGGACGTGAGTGAATGGGTATACTTACCCGGATGTAGATGAAGGTTGGTTTGAGAGGTACGCAAACCCGATAGTCTAATGTTGATTGTGGCTTGTTAACCCACAAGCATGACTATGGTTGGCTACGACCTAACTGTGATTAAGTCGAGATCATTACCAAGAAGCTTGGCCATTTGGCAAGCTCGGTATAATGAGCAATTTGATCGGTTGGATATGAACTCGTATGACGAGCATAGCCATTGTTAAGATTCATAGTAAGTAAGCATGGTTGGTTTGCTAGGGCTTCATAGTGGGTGAGCGTGGTTGTTCTGCTAAGGCGTGATAATAAGCAAGCGTTGTAACGTACCTAAGTAAAGCTAGGCCAAAATGTAAAGTCATCGTAAAATGATGAATGAGTTATCACGTAAATGAATGATTATGTAATTAGGTGATTGTATGTGATAGTTCTATAATGCGTTCGATGGGGCCATGAGCACTCCAAAATTGTATTCGCAACTGGTGGTGCATTGTTAAATGAGACCGGGAGGTCGACGTATGTTTGGTGTTGGTCAATGACCTATATTTTGGTTTTGGATTAGCGACGTGTATTTTGTTTTAGTTGGCGAAGTGAGCCTTGTTTCGTTGAAATGATCGTCAAATTTAGTCGGATTGATCTTTCGTTTTGAGTTTTCTTTAAAAGAGCGGTGTAGTGAATTGCATCGGATATTTCCATGGCGTATTTTGTCTCTTTTGATAAGAGTGATTGTGAATGTGTTTCGGTTTTGTTGGTAGAATTACCATTTGTCTTGTTGTCTTTCCGTCCGGAATGGTCAAAGCGAGTAAAGTGTCGTGTATTCATTAAGAACGAGCGTGCGAATTCGGGCGATGACGAAGAATTCGTTTCACCGCGAGCAAAGTTAAGATGAGCAAGAAAGGACGAGCACCGGGACGACGCTCCTTTTAAGGTGGGTGAAATGTAACAACCCGAGTTTTACGATGCGAACGACGATTGCGTATTCGACGTCATAATTATTATTTTATGAGTTTCTATGATTGAACGTCGACAGGTAAAATTTTGATTGTCGAAAATAAATAATTTCGTATTTTATTTTTGATAAATTTGAGATTTTTTTTATTATTTTTGGCCATTTCGCGAGTCAACGTTTGACTACGCGACCGTTGAACGTTTTTAGCATCATAATAAATTATGACGTGCCCCGTTAACGTTTATTTTTGTAAATTATATTTTTTGCGGACTCCGTTGTCATTTATTCCTTGACTTGGCCAAAACTCGCGTTTTAATTAAATAGACATGCTTCCATTTAAGTGTCAAATGTCACATTTTAATTAAAAAGGTTTTACAAGAAAAAGATACTAGTAATAAAATGTTTATAATTTTTTTTGCTTGGTGAGCCTCTAGCCCTCTTATAGCCAATCGGCTATGGCTACACATACACTCAAAGAAAATTCTGTTCCCAATACAAGCAATCATCATTGCTTATACTTCCAAGATCTTTCAAAACCCTTCATTTTCAAGTAAACACATAATAATAACATTGTCACTCTCTTGCTCGGCCGACTACACACACACATACAAAAACAATTGCCAAGTTTTGATTATTGAAATCCATTTAAACCTCACTCAAAAATGATCTAGATCAAGGTAGGAATACGCGGAAACTTGTTTTCTTTTTTCCCTCATCTTTTGGGTTCGGACGAGCAACCAACACAAACACCCTTGGTGTTTTGATTTTTCCAACAATCAACTATTGTTTAGAAGATAATAAAATAATCATCCATGGTGAAAAATGATGCATGCATAAGGGTTTATGCATGTTTGGGTTTTAACTAGATTCTTTGGATTTTGTTGAAGAAAAAGAGATTAATACAAGATTAGGAGTATAAGGTTTATTGGGAGGAGTAAATAAAATATTGGTAAAGGTTTTGATTTGAAAAACTCAAGGTTTTGGGTCACACAAAAGGAGGTGTTTTGATTACTATTCAAGTATTGATTCACAAAGAGTTGGGTTTTGATTGGTATTGATTTAGTTTTGGTATTGGTTTGATTTGGTTTCGGTTTGGATTTGGTTTTGGTGTTCGAGGTCGCGGTTAAGAAACAAAGGGGAAACAAGACAAGTTTGATCGAGTCCGATTTAGCTTTATATAGAATTGTCAGTATTCTTATTACTAGTAATACATTTGTTTTCACGATTTGATTCGTTTACGATTATTGCATGTGATGAAATCCAACGAAACTTGCATCGATTAGTTAGATTGTGATAAGGGATTATTGAACGATTTGAATATCGTGTATAGGCTGTTTTAGATATGTCGGGAGATGATTTTTGAATCGAAAATGGTTTTTGGCGCGAACCGTAACGTGCAAGTTTCGGCAGAAACTTCGGCACGGTTTACGAGGTTCGAGAAATTTGTAAAATGTATTTTTGATTGGAAAATATGATAGTGTACTTTTATGATCGTTTTGATATAAAGTGGGTCTCGTAACTCCTCATAATGAAGATTTTATGGCCAAAACGAGATAAACTAGTCGCTAAAATATTTTCAGCTTTTAAGAAAAGAGTACTTGCTGTGCAGAAAATAAAACGAGCGTTTTGAGCACTTTCGAGTCCGTTTTAGCCTTCCGGCGAAACACGAAAGTTGTCCAGAATGCCGTTTCGCTTTTGACATGTAAATTTCAGAATTTAACGATTTGAAACGAAAAAGTTAGGCCAAGCCGAGGGTTAGAAAAATAAAGTATATATATTAAAATCTGGCAGAAACTTCCAGGGGCATTTTCGTCATTTTCCTTCGAGTCTCGGGTAAAACTAAAAAGTTGTTCGAAACCTCATTTTACATCAAAATGCTTTATAGTCGTGAAAATGTGATTTAGTGGGTCGTTTTGGACGGGTCAGATCTAAGTAAAAAGTATATATATTTATAAAAGTCAAACAAAGTCAAACATTGACTTTATTATGTAAAATGAGTTAATATAGAACTTGTGAGTTTTTATAAAGATAGTAATCACCATTAGTATTATGACAATAATATTTTGGATATAACGATTTTTAACGAAGAAACTAGACTAGTCGCGATTTAGAAAATAAATATATTATATGTATAAAAAGTCAACATAAAAGTCAACGGAGATTTTAATCAACGTTAATACATTATAAGGGCGATTTCGATTAATAAAATAATATCGATTAATATTCTTATGCAAGTAATTATTTTGAGACCATTGGTCGGTTCTAAAGAAATGGATAGTCTAAAAATAGTAACTTTTGTAATATACGGAATATAACTCTGGTACGAGTAATTAATAACCAAATTGGGTGGTGTCGAAAGTACGACGAGGTAAATAAATATTATTATAAACATAACTAGATGATGGGACTTACTAAAAATGATAACTTTCCAAAAATAGCAACTTTTCAAAAATAGAAAGTTTCCAAAAATAGAAAGTTTTCGATAAAGTATTGTAACGTGTAAGTAAAAGAATGATCGTTACTCAATTATGTGGGGTTTAGGATTTCTCATCACATGTGTATGTATATGTTTTTCATTTTAATAGTTGCGATGTACGCACTATTCGATCGTATCTTATTGTATAGTAATCGAGCGACATAAATTATAGGTCGCGGTTGAGTTTGTTGTTGAGTAGTTCGTGAGTTTTTCGGTTATTTGATCTTCGGCTTCGATTAAGGTGAGTTCATAGCCTCGCTTTTAAACTGTTTTAAATGTTTTATAACCCGTGCGGGGGATGCATGTTGTTTTGAAAAAAAATTGAACACGATGTGTTTTGATACGTGATATGATTCCGCACTATGAGTATATGCCCTTTGCTCTGTGACCGTTAATTACCGAGGAGGTAAACGCTGAATGCATTAAATATATCTATTGGGTTTGACAACCCTGTCCGGGGTCTGACCGAGATAACTGCATAGCCTGTAACAGACATTTTGTATTGAGACTAGGGGTGGTGGCATACTTTCCAGTCAGTATTTTATACTAAATGATAAATGTGTTAAGATTCGGTACACGAGCTCATGTTAGTGGAAATCATGATATAATTTGCCTTGCAAGCAATGTTAAAATTGTTTTTGTGGAACCAAATATGCGTTCTGACTGTTATTTGTAAATTTTATGAATTCACTCAACGTTTTGTAGACGTTTTTAAGCATGTATCTCAGGTTTAGGAGTTGTTGATGGCTTGGAAGGAACGGAACGCGAATATCAGGAATTGTGTTTGGGTGAAAATTTATACATTTTATAAAGATGAGATTTATAAGAAAATCATGGTGTGACTTACTAGAAATGAAATTTCTAAAGTTATTTGGGACCTAAATAACTCTGATTCTCCTTAAATAAATTAAATAAATTCTTGTTTTATAAACGTACCATTTGGTTATTTAATGGGACTCGTGTGCCTGTATTATGAATTAGCACCCCAAAGTGGTATTCCGTTGCATTGTGATTTTTGAGGGTGTTACATGAATTTCATATTTTGTAGTTCAAAACTATTATGTTTCTTTAGGAATTGTTGTCTAAAACATGTCGTTTCTTTTGGATTATTGTTCAAAACATGTTGTGCCGCGCACTACTTTTTAATGTCTGTGTTTGGTGTGTTCTTTTAACTTATGCTATGGAACCCGAAGCTATTGCACCTATGATTTCGCCGTGGCGAGGTGTGACAATTATGTAAACAAGCTTCAAGAAATAATTTTTTTTTAATATATACAAGTTGTAAGACCTAAAAAATTGCTTTCATTATGGAAACAAATACAAGAACCCTTTCTCTCGTAAATGTTTAGGTTTTCGTGTACTTTCCCATGCAGATTTGTTTCTCTTATATAGAGTATAAAACCCATTCATTGTAATTATGAGAAATAATCGGCCAATTATTCTCCTAATAATCTTCCTCCATGATAGCATTAGTGATTACAAGAGCGATTGATATGATCATTAAGCCGCAGTTAAAGTTTCCCTTGAATATGTAAAGTCCATTACAAGTGAATAGTATATCAGTTCTAGATTGATTGCTCGCTCATGAGCTTGCTCACTCAGCGAGCTTACTCCCTGAGTATACTTACCAAGGACTTCTTTTAATCATGAGTTTACTCAATGAAGGGTTTAAGCCTCTGATGAGATCACTCCTTGATGAGATCGTTCAGAGTCCACTCATTAAAGAGTATAACTCATTGAACTCATTAGCTTCCTGATTTCTACAACACCATTATTTGAGCCAGGGAGGTTTAGTAACTTAATAGATGTACATTTTGTACCTACAAAGTCATTTTATGTGTGACCTAAACCCTCAGTTGAACTAAATTTTCAACAAGCGACCCCAATTTAGTATAATTTGTTTACATGAGATTAAACAATAAATAAAACTTTTGCATAAATGAAAATATCTTGGAGATGGAATTTTCCATTTTAGTACATTGCACATTTCAAATATTCTAAAATCAGAGTGTTTCTAGGAATGGAAACATTAAACTCATTTGAATAACTGAAAATAACATACACACAAGTTTTTAAACACTTAAAATATACGTGACACTATAAAAGCCATGTGTCTATATTCATTTCAAGTGTGGTCTAAACCATCAATTGCACTAAGCTTTCAACACTTTTCATTTTGAATTGGCGCAAACAATAACATATAACACGGCGGGGTTATTATACAAAGAAGTTACTAAAGTTTACACAAAAGTTCGCATAAGTTACTATAGTTTCATTTTGTTCACTTAGGTTACTAAAGTTATGAAACATGACTTTTGAGGTTACTGAACCTATAAAATATAAGTAAACATCGCTTAACTTGTAAAAACGCTACATTTATGTTATTTAACTTATAAATAGATATGTGTTCATGTTGCTCGAATTAACAGTGAAATTATAGTAGGGCATGCTTCTTAAAAGTGTTTTTGGGTAAAGGGTTTCCCTGAAAAATTTTATTACTCCAAAAAATAGTTAAGTACAAAGGACGAGGGTGATTCCCACATCTCCGCCCGTTACATAAGCAAAACTACTTCATTAAAGGAAGGTACACAAATGACTGGACTAGAAAAGAAACAATACTAACTATTTCTTCTTACGACCTCGAACTTTGATATCCAAATTATCGCTTATATCTTAAATCTTGTCAGGAATATCCTGACCTTCATATATATCAACATCATATGGGTCTAAATCGTAGTCACCATTCACATAAGATTCCTTCCATTGTTTCCAATAGACTATTAGTACCATAACAACCTTCTTTGAGTCACGGAAAATATGCCATATCATATCAACTAATGCAAACTTCATCCTCACTATCATGATCACCCAAGAATCAACCTTTCATAGGATTACCCTCATCCATCCACAAGGGTAAAACCTTCCCCTTAATAATAAGTCTTTCCATTTTATCATTTTTTCAACAATAGGGGTAGTCTAGTACTACTAGATTTACATTCCATAAGGGATCCACTAGAATTGTCGTTTTTACTAGCCATATTGAAGTCCTAACATTTTGTACCCAAAAAATCAACATTCATTTTTTAACTATTAAGCACTTCAAATGGGTTTTTTTAATTACTAACCTATAATGTAGGCTCCAAATCTTTGTTCTTATTATCACTAGTGTTGACATTGTTCTTTTTAGAAACCTGTATATACACTTATTTAACTAGTTTAAATCCCACTTTAGGTACAATCAGAACACCTCTAGGAGTTTAGCTAGGCTTCTTTATTTTCTTCACCACATCCGAGTCTATATTCTAAGGAAACTCATCTTGAACATGACCAAAAACCTTACAACATGCACACCTAAGAGGTTTCCGTTCATAATCAACACGAACATTACACGTATAGAACCCTCCTCAACAATTTTCGGCATAGCAACCCCAATATTATCTTTCAACTCCACATCAGCCCAAACCTTAATCAATGCTCTAGCATAGCTTGACCTAACCCATGATTGGATGCACATGTCAGATGTATAAGAGTCAAGCATCAAAAGAGTACCAATTTTAGTAGCAATAGCACTCAAACCAACCTCACTAAATGCAATCACAGGTACATCATGGAGTTTAACCCAAAGAATATTACCCACATCTTCTTTTAATATGTTTACATCCGGATACCACTTTTTTAGAATAAGCGGATTATTGTGTATAAACCATAGACCATTTTCAAGCATTGCATCCACACCATCAATAGATCTAAACTGGAAAGAGAATATCCTGGTAGATGAGTTAAGCATTGATTTTACCAGTCCATATTTACCCTCAAGTGTTCCTAACATAGTTAGCAACAACAGGGTAAGCCACACGCTTTCCTAAAAAGAAACCATATATCGTTTTAGCAAACCGTTCACTAATAGCTCTAATAGACTCCACCGGAACAACCACATCAACCCCGTTTCCAGTCGGTGTAAATAAAGTGCCAAAATTCATAGCCTTCCTACTCGGTCCACAAGTAAATAAATTAGCATAAGACGTACCTTTGTTTGGATTAGCAGTAGATCTACTTGGTGTCAGCCCATCATTCTCATCATGGAGATTACCCTCCTTATTCACGACCGAATTCCCAGGAGTAACCTTAGTATGAGACGAATTTAAACCATAACTATCCTTACCAACATCATCAACCGTGTTTGAGAGCTGAGCAACACCCATACTGAAAGAATGTACACGTAAATAATATATGTCCGGAATACAACTCGGGCCTTTGGAGATGCATACGATAGCGTTTAGATTCAATAAATATAATTAATTAATTTATATTAATTGTGTAAATAATAAGATAACGGTCGTTAATTAATTAGTTACTTAACGAAATTTATTTAACGGTCGTTAAATGTTAACATAAAGGACTTAATGTTAAATAATGAGAAAAGGGAAGTTTTGGCTTGGGTTGTGGGCTTATGTTTGGGGCCGGTTATACCTCAACAAGAGGAGGTGGGAATTTGTTTCCTTATTGCAAATTCCTTATGCCTATATAAAAAAATCAAGGCTCATTGTTTTGATATATCTTTTGGTGAAACCCTAAAAGCAAAACTTCTTTTCTCTTCCCCTTCTCTCTTGTTGAGTCTTTCGGCTACACC
>BQNB010045427.1:4872-44284 GCA_026074375.1 Tanacetum coccineum
GGGGGGGTTATGAGTTTGGCGGGAAAGTGGTGGGAGAGATGTATAGTGTTTCAAAACGGGGTGAGGGTTTGGGGTTTTTGTCACAAATGGTCCTCCAAGTATATTGTTGTTATTGCAAATTTAGTCCATGTGGTTGTTAATAGTTTGGGGATTTGACAGAAAAGGTCCCCAAAGGTTATAAGTGATCTTGCAAATTAAGTCCTTTTGGTGTATGACTTTTGAGGGTTGGCAGAAATAGTCCATGTGGTATTTCTTTGGTGAAATGGCAGTTTAAGTCCCTTACAAGTATTGTCTTCATTTCCTTCATTAAATAAGTTAGGGACTTGGCAATTTTGGCCCCTAAACTTATTTTTTCTTCACTTTTTGACTTTGGATTTGTCGGGGTTGACTTTGGTTGACTTTTTCAGACTTGGGCTTTGTCTTGACTTTGTCTTTACCACGCTTTTCCATTCTGTGTCCGGTTTTGTCGTTTTGGCTTCGTTTTTCGTCCTTTTCTTAGATATCCGTTCCTGCACAACATAATTAGCAAAACAAGCATATATTTGGCATTTTAAGTCCGTTTTTGGTTATTTTAGCTTGTTTTTAAAGGTAAAAGGTATGTGTAATTAAACACATACCAACATTTATGAACTTTGCATATCATTAGGAGTGCATATTAAATAAGTATCAATTAGGATTCTCCTTGGTATTCTACACTATGTGTACCTCGATATGTGCTTTTGAAGATGTCTAAATGATAACTTGCTCCTATGTAACATGAATATATGTCTTCATGTTTATCTTAATGCTCAACGCTTATTTGCTAAGTTATTGAACGCATGCTTAGTATAAAGGTTTTGTTTTTGTCTAGAAATTTTGATATAATATTTCTTAGTTTGTCTAATTAATGCATATTCTTAAATTCTAAAAGGTTAACATGTTTTACATGATATTTGCATTTAGGTAATGATGATTTTTTATGCGTACTTTTACATGCCTTACGTGTTAATTGTGAGCATACACTATGTCAGTTTGATGCGTAGCAAATTAGGTATACCTATCACGATGTGCTTTTAGATGTCATATAGTCTTACACATTAATCTCTATGATTTTTCTGTTAATGCATGCCTAAATCACTCTTACATGCTTATATATGTGTGTCTTATACATCTAGGTATATATCTCACGATACTAGAATTCCTATATCTCTACTCGGTCTCTAGTGTCACAATCTATAAATTTAAAAGAGTCGTAAAATGGTCATAAATGCCTAGAGTCGTTATACACACATTTCTCTTCTCTTATTCTAAGACTCGATTCTTCTAAGTATTATTTCTCTTCTATTCTTCTAAATCTTGATTCTAATCTATTTTTCATTCTGATTATTTCTCTTCTCTTCTTCTAAGCCTCGATTCTAATCTATTTTCCATTCTGTGTGTCGTGACAACTTAACTACTTCATCCAAAGTATTTTAAGTATGTTTAATTGACAAAATACAAATTAAACCGTCACTTCTGAAACACTAAAAATCATTTTCCTTTCCAAGGCATTTAGGAATTAACCCTTCTGGCCCCTTAGCTCTCCAAAGCTGGCTCCCTTATTGATAAGGGACCGAAAGCTATAGCTAAGGGACCGGAACCTCCCATTTAATGAGCCTCTTTCTGATCTCTTTCTGATCTCTTTCTAGTTTCTCCAGTCATCCAACGAGTCATCTTCATATCCGGACACTCATAAGCATCATTGTCCTTATTGTCAATAGCCAAGTGAATTTCATAATGAAATACATCACAAACACAATTCAATGTCATCAATCTTGATTTTGAACTCTTCTCATTCTTCATTCTATCTCTCATGATCTATCACTACTCAACCTCATCACCTTCACCAACGAATGTTGGTCCTCACATGAAAAAATCCAAACCAATGAAATTATCTCATCATGAACATCCCACACTTACTACATAACGTTCCATTCAGTTCCACTTTCCTTAAAGTGAAGAACACAAAGAAGACATTTGAGCTTCAAGTGTTATTGAGTCACCATATTGTTGTGTCGTCTTCTTTTCTTTCTCCTTTGACACACAATGGAGATTACACATATGTCAGCACTATAAAAGATCAACCCAAATCACATATCCGTCTTTTTTCGTCAATATTGACAACCAACAAAACACCTAGCAAATCTCTGGATTTACTATCATCCACCTTTGTCTCGTTAGGATAACACGCACATCATATCTTGCTTGTCATTGTTCGTGCAAACGATATATTCATCTACATCTTTCCTCATCTCTCTTGCTCATCATTCCTATCTTTTCCATTTTATGGAATCTCTTTCTTTCACATCTAGGTGCATATCATCTTCATATATATTTCTTCTCTCACTATACTACTCCTCTCTAGTATATCTTGTGTCATTTCTTCTCATTAATCATTCTTATCGTCAACATTAAGTTCGACTTAAAGTCTTACAATGATGTCTTTCCTTAAACACCCCTAACTTGAAAAGCATGCATAATGCTTAACAAAGAAACTTTGAGGATTTTGGAATCTCTCAATAAAACCTTTGACAAAAGTCTATCCAAATCTCAATCATCATCTTTGGTAGATAATGATTTCATTTGTCACATGTTGTTCCAAATGGTATTGGTAGAGTCTTAGTGTTTAAGCATTCCTATTAGTCCTTAAGCATGTGTTGGTCATACTACACTAGTGGTGAGTAAAACATTATCGTGTCTTAATCGTTAAGCATACGTCCTAATTCTTTTATTTAGGTTGTTATTATTAAAACAATAATTTTATGTGTCTAGCTTCTAGTGCTATTTTTTTAGAGTACTCACATCTATGACGAACATATAATTTTCTTTCATGCTAGTGACTTGCTATATATCCTCGTAATTATATATATGTGAAATTGTCTACTAACTTTGTTTTGTAGAACACTTCCATAGCATGATTCTTTGGTGCCTAAACAAGAGGGTATCGATCATATAGAGAGTATATCTTATATACACTAAGTTGTGTATACTCGCCTTAATGAGAAATTAAGTTTTGTACTAATTTTTTTTGTAGGTTCATTATACCTTGACGCCTTGATAAAGGAGGAGCTTACGTCAAGGGGGAGCATTATCATTTGATAACATATCGAAACTATATACATTGCATCAAATCTTTAATCATCTTGCTTTCTCTCCATCTTATCGTGATCACGCTCTCTCTCTACTTATCGTGATCACATTTCCAAGATCATACCTTTGATTCTTTTTCTTTCTTATCTCCCTCCAAGATGATCAAGCTCTTCCTCTACTTATCTTGATCACCTTACCAAGATCATACCGTTGATTCTTGTTTTTCATTCTTATCTCTTTTCTATTTTTTTATATTGTTGCACAAAACTAACCTTGGTGTAGGTTAAGCTTATATCTTTAATTAAGGGGATGCAATGAGCCAGGGGGAGCTCGGAGGTATTTGAGTACATCACTTAGTTGAAGGCTTCATTAGGATGATGCAAGCTCGACTATTTATACTGTATGGGTCGTCAAGAATAAGGATATGGAAGTCTAGAAAATAGGGGCACACCTTTTTGCTTCGATAAAAGGGGGAGAAGGAGTATGTAAACGAGTAACTTTTAAACTTTACTATGTTTTGAAATTTACATATTTTGTCATCATCAAAAAGGGGGAGATTGTTAGTGCAAATATTACGATATTTAATCTACACATTCTCTTTATGTTTTGGTGATGACAAACATGTAACTTGTAAAAGATAACGTAAAGTGCGCAAGTTACTCATATACTTAAGCTATCAATAAAAACATTCATCAACATCCCTCGACGTCTCAAGTTTGCATCAACACGGATACAAGTTTGCACCCGAGGTAAATCACTAAAGGTATGAACAAACAAACTTTAAATGTGTTGATGATTAAAGGAATAATTATTTTTCTTAAACCTTACAATTTTTGTAACAAAGTATTTTTACAAAACAATTAGACAAAATGTTTTGTAATTAAAAGAAAAGGTTTATAAAATAAATAAATTTGAAATTAAAATTCCCCCTCTAAAAATCAATTAAAACTGACCCAAATAACACCTCCACCGAATAGGACAAAAATAGGAGTGTCTGGCCAGAAGGTCCCTTAATTATGCCTGTCGGTGCCCTTATATTTAAGGGAACCGGCTGAAGGAATTAAGGAATCGACTCGCATACAGCTATGATTTTTTGGCTATAAATACCCCAATGTTTCCTTAGTTTAATTCAACTCTTTTCAGATCCAAAAAACTTTTGTTTCTTTCAGAACACTTATCTTTCTTTCCTTTGATCATCTAAACATGTTTAATCTTGTTTAAATGTGATCCAATCTATCCTCCATTCCAATCCAAGAGAAGAAAGCATGTAATCGTCAAGATACGATGTGTTATAGGTTCATAATCATTCCTCGCCAAGTGCTAGAGAAGAACACATGTAAACATCAAGATACGATGTGTTATAGAGTCGTAACACTTGTTACATATAGATCGAGTTCATTTCTTCCAACCTTATGTATTTGTTAGATCCAGCAAGTGTGTAAGTCTGGAATGGTGGTGTCTGATCTTTTGAGATCCTGTGTAATAGTTAGATCTTGTAAGTGTGTAAGTCCTGAATGGTGGTGTGTGATCGTGTGTGATCTTGGTTGATCTTGTGAGGTCTTGTTTATTGGGTAGATCGGGTGATCGTGATAGTATTTCCTAGTGAGGAAGTACGTGTGTAGATTGGTTCTAGCTAAGATTAGGACTCGACATTTGGCTTGGTATCAGAAATTGGTTTAAGCTAATTGTGTACGATTTTCTCCGCCTTGAAGGGAGTTTGTTGACTAGTAAAGTTACTCTCGAGTTGGGTACTCGGGGAGTGGAGTAGGGCGAAGAGGTGCTTCGTGTCGAACCACTATAAATCATCGTGTCTGGTTTGCATTTTCTTTTACTTATCTCTCTACGTATTTACTCGCATATATCGCTTTATATTTATATTTGCAATATGCTTGTGCTTGTGTGATGTGTTGCTCATATTTTGATGTTTATGCTTGTGTCATTGGTTGAAGTCTACATTAGGTTTATGATCATAATATAGATGACTGTATGACTTGTTGCTTATATTGATTTGTTGATGCTTATATCATGGATATATATATATGCATAATGCGTTTATTGTTGTATCAATAATATATAGTTAATCTAGAACTAGTTTATTGTAACACTCTTCATATTGCGTCAAACTTGACCGGGTAGTTGATACAAAAGATTTTAAGTTTTAAATGAAAACATATTCACCCCCCCCCTACGGTTTCCACATTATGTATGGTTTAATGTTTTTCTTGGCTTTTGCAGTAAAAACTCTCCAAATAAAATACTAATGAGAAACGTGCATGAATTTTTTATCAAAAATGAAATCATCAAAACTTCCAGTAGCTATAGATGCCGTCTGGGATTTTCCAGGCGCCGTCTGTAGTCCAGCTACAGGAATTTAAATTTTTTCTAATTTTTGATTAATTATTTTTTCATAACTTTCTAAATTTGTAAATTTTCCAGGGCTTGCAGGCCAAGACTAATCATCTAACCATACATCTATCATTTATTTAGTTGTTAATAAATTGAATAAACCATTAGGATTAAATATATGAGGTATACTATACTTTCATACCGTAGATTTTACGCGGGGATTTGTCTCTTGTCTTTGATTTTTAGGTTATATTATAGAAGAGTCTTTACAAGGAAGATTATCCCGAATGATGGACGACTAATTGATGACTCTTGGAGGAAGATTTAACCGGATTACCAAGTTTCTATCTATTTTTGAATAAACCAGGGGAGTATTAGTTTCTCTTGACTCTTTAATTTTCTTTTCGTATTTTACTTTTTAGAACGTTGATGGCAATGTTCATTTTAAGTTAGGGGGATAAAAAGAGCCTTGGATTCTATTCTTCCATTTGTATTTGCTAGTTCCTCAAAATGATGAGTAATAATACCGAAACATAGTTATAAAGGCTAATTTAACCCAAATTTAAAAATTCTTTATGACATAAACCGGAGAAAACCTCATCCGTATTGCGTCCCATCGGATATGAATTATATATCTAGCACTACCCTATCACTCTACCCCCAAAATGTAAGGTTCGCCTTTAAATATTTAGATTATGAGTATACCGGTAGTATAATAGCTTCTAGAACTGGACATTGTGATGCATCCCGAGACCGCAAGTGAGCTTACATTCGTGTAATTAGTATTTTACTAAGTGATAAGAGGCACTAGGATAAACCTTTAAGTGTAAGCCTGCAGATATTTATGTGTAATTATGTTAATCACACTGGTCACATAATTCTTCCCACACCCCATACTTATCATTCCTTTTTAGTGCAAGTAACCCCTAGTACACCCCTCTGAGCCTATCATTTCGCGGTTCTCGTCATTTTCTGGTGAATTCCAGACTATTAGTGAAGAACATTGTTTACACCCCACTAAATGTTACAACCAAATCGCCTTAGCCTTCTATGTATGCACTCATTTTTAGTGCATTATTGTGTCGCCCTTTGTAAACCCCAAGTTAATCGTGTTGCTTAGTCAATAAAGGCATTTGTATACAGTTTTGGATTGGTCATGAACCATAGTAGTTGATATATCGTTAAAGAATGAGGAAGAAACCTTACTACCCCCATATGTGCTTAATGAAGGCTCCATATTTTTTGACTCATCTAATTCGGGTCATTAGGAGTAGAAATGAGTTTTAGTAAAACACAAGTGTAGGGATGTGTTATATATCCCCTTTGTGTATTATGCTTTGTTAAAAAAATCAAAAAAGAGAAAAGCAAAAAAATAGCTTCACTATAGAGTATTGTATGTACCAATTGTTGTATATGTAAGAAACATTGTACATTGTAATCGGGAAGGTCGGGTCTGGTCTTGAGCAACATTGTATATATCGTTTGTAAATGATTAACTTGCCTCCTAAAAATCCCATGTCTTATCCATAACCGTGATTTTCGTACCTCAAAACCCAACATTACAACCCTTTGAAAGACATCTTTGATAGTAAATGCTAGGTGCTTACGCCATAGCGGTGGAGGTTTGATCCTTTCTCAAGCCTATGGTAACGTATATGCTACTACAGGTAATGAGTGTTTATTTTTCCTATCCCTATTGTATTACATCATGCATCTTGTGATGAAGAAAACCAAACACTTATGCAAAGTGCTAGCATATAAGATCTATGCTTTACCAATGTAGGTCTATCTATTTTGTGTTGTAAATTATTTTTATTGATTAAGTTATATGACCCCTTAACAACTATCCTAGGTAGAAAATCTCATTTGCTTGAGGATAAGCAAATCCCAAGTGTATGGATATATGATGAGGTGTCATTTTATATGTATTTTTTGGGTCATTTAACCCCCATATATGCCTAAATATGCCTCAAAAATGCCCTAAACCCTTTCTTTTTGTGATTTTAGCAATTTGAAAGCACTTGGAGTAAATGGAGTTGTTTTGGATACTTTTTGGATCATTTAAAAACATTTGGTCGAAGTTCGGATGAAGTCGGGACATGAAGACATGAAAATCTAGAATACAATCAAGACCAGCTGAACAGTAGCCACAGACGTCCTCTAGAAAAAAGCCAAACGTCGTCTGAAGATTGAAGTAGACGCCGTCTGGATTATGTCGGCCAAGAAACCCTAAGATGATTCGATGGCCAGATGCCATCTGGACTTTTCTAAACGCCGTCTAGAACTCGATGTCTATAAATATACCTTGTATTTAACCCTAAAAGGAGAGTAGAAAGTTAGGGTTCATAGAGTGACGACTTGTGAAACCACTTACGTTGTTTTTAGGGTTCTTGAACCCCTAATAACTCCTTTGTAATCATCCATATCAATTGAAGACCAAGGTTTATTCAATCTATCTTTCATTATGTCTATGTTTTGTTTGATTGATTGTACTTGTTCTTCTCTTGCTATGTCTGGTTAAATTATTCAGTGTTTATCTATGATTGCATGAAACTTATGATGTGATTCTTATTTAATTGTTGCTTCTTGAATGGTTGTGTGCACGTTAGGCTCTATAAAACCAGATTAGATCATCATATCTTAACTTTTTATATGTTTAGGGAAACGTGGGTGATAGATTATGCCTCGCCTATAATTCTATGCTATCTAGCCGTATTTGGGCTCATCATCGATCGTAGTATTGATTTCTGGTTCGATTAGGCGGCTATATTTAAATGTTTGTTAATGCATGTGTGTAGGATATTTATCTAGTAAATGTTTCCATACCACTATGCTTTGTTTTATGAATTGCACATAGACGGTTATAGGTGTGTGTGTGTTCTCGGTTAGGTGTAGTAAATGTCTCCATACCACTATGCTAGATTTGATTGTTTGCATATGACGTATAACTAAACGGAAACACTTAAATATTTAATCAACAAAGTGTGACGGACAACGAATAAACAAGATGACCATTATAAGGAGTAATGCATGATTAGGTTAATACGATTTAAATTATCATACGAATTCTCTTAGGTAGATTAGTTTAGATTAAATTAGTTATAGTTAAACAAGCCTTCCTCTATATCATTTAATTTAATCGATTTTATAAAAAAATACAAAAAGAATCATCCTTCCCACCTCTAGACCTTTGTACGTTCGACACGGACCTCCCACACTATTCCCCTAGAGAACGATATTGACCGCCCGAGTCCTTACCTATACTACACAATAACAATTAGGTACACTGCCTAGGGGGTCGTAAAACTTTAGTGTTTGCGACCCGCGCATCACTGTCTCTGGCTCCTGTTCCTCCAAGTTGTAGATTTTTTTCATAGTGGTCGTTTTGACAGGTGGATCGTCAAAATTCCGAGTTCGTATGAAGGAGTTATTGTTAAAATGCTATATGGTACTCGATGCACATAAAATCAATCCCGACGGCTTCGCTTAGTATTCCCGACGTCGTCAGCCCGTCGAATTAAGCTAGGGTTTTCTTCTGTCGCCTCTTTTGACGCCGTCACAATTCTTCAAACGGCATCGGGTAGTAATCCCGATGGTGTCTATGTCCCCTGTGTGCATGTCTTGATACTTGTTGAGAAATACATGTGTTCTTGCCCCGGCTTTTTCCGAATTGCCTCCAAATGATCTGAAAAGCTTCCAAATCTTCTCCAAATCATCCAAGTGCCTCCAAAATCCTAAAATTACAAAAACAAAGGATTAAGTGCATTTTTATAGAGCATTTACACAAATTTAGGGCCTAAATGTTCCCGAAAAAGTGTATAAAATGACACCTCATCATATATCCCTACACTTAGGATTTGCTTGTCCTCAAGCAAATAAGCTTTTCTACCTTATAAAAAATTATTCAGGGTCATTTAACTCAAATAAAAAAGAATCATACCAACAACCGAGTCAACTTTCGTTACTAATGCACGGGCAATATACACTAGCACCTCACATAAGTGTTTGGATTCTCTCATCTCTCAAGTATATAATGATATATAATAATGTAGGAAATGTGAAACTTTTAACACTCATTACTGGTCATAGCATATCGATTACCATAGGCTTGATAAAGGATCAAACCTCCACCATGAAAGGAGTAAGCATCTAGCATTTAAGAGGACTTTAAAGGATTGTAACGTTAGGTTTAAGGGTACGGAACAAGGTTTGGGAAAATACATAGGAGATTTGGGGTGGCAAGTTAATCATTTTACAAGACTTCTACAACGTTGCTCAAGAAAAGACCCGACCTTCCCAATTTTATCATCTATATATACAATACTAAGAAATGTACAAGAAATGGTACATACAATACTCTACAATGAAGCTATTTTTGGATTTTTTAGTTTTTTTAATAACATAATACATCATGGGATTTATAACACATCCCTACACTTCAGTTTTACTAAAACTCATTTCTCTATCCTACGACCCGAATTAGATGGATCTTTGATACACGGAGTTCTTCGTTAAGCACATATGGGCGTAATAAGGATTCTTCCCCATTCTTCTTCGATATATAAACAACCATGATTCCTGACCACTCTAAACCTTTATACAATAACCTTTCTTAACTTGGCAACACGATTAACTTAGGGTTTTATACAAGGGTTATCACAATAATGCACTAAAAATAAGTTCCTACAAGGGTGGCTAGGCGATTTTATTGTAACATTTAGTGGGGTGTAAACAATGTTCTTCATTGATAATCTAGATTAACCTAAAAATCAAAGAGAACCGCAAAAAGTATAGACTTTGAGGGGTATACTAGGGGTGACTTGCACTAAAAGGGAGTGCGAAGTATATGGTGTTAGGAGAGTTATATGACCGGTGTGATCATATTAACTACACATATATATATCTACAAGTTTTCATTTAAAGGGTTATCCTAGTGTCTCTTATCATTTAACAAAATACTAATTCACAAAAGTGATCTCACTTGCGATCTTGGAATGCATCTCTATGTTAAGTTCTAGAATCAAATATACTACCGACACACTAATATAATCTTAATCGATTCCAAACTACTAAAAAGGTGCAATAACCACATGTACTACAATCAAATCCATGAAAGAGACACACATGATTGCATTGTCCCTTAACTCGAGAGAGCTAAAGATTAAAGACTATCTTGAACACCAAAGATGGGTGCTCAAAATTCCTAAAGATCTAAAGGCAAACCTCACATTTTTTTGGTGGAATTTATTTGGGTGGTTTTGTGCTAGTCATATGAAGTCCTATCAATGAGACGCATTACCACTACGGTTTAACGATATATGCTACAAAAATTTTTAATTTGGGTCAAATTTACCGTCCTAACTATCTTTTAGTATATTACTCATCATTTTAAAGACAAAGCAAATTCAAATGGAAGTAATAGATTATAAGGCTCTTATTTACCCACCCTACACTTATGACAAACATTGTCCTCAATGTTCTAAAAAGTACCAAACGGAAAGGCAACAAAAGTGTAAAAAGAAACTAGTACTCCCCTGGTTTACTCAATATCGGGAAAGAATCATGATAATCCGGTTAAATCTTCATCCAAGAATCATCAACTAGTCATCCATCGTTCGGGATAATCTTTCATGGATCACTCTTATCTAATATAACGTGAAAATCATAGACAAAACACAACGTACCCGACATAAAATCTATGGTATAAAATACAACTCATTTAAATAGCCAATTATTGTTCCTAGAAAGCGATAAAGATAGGATGTATTGTACTAATATTTAAGTGGCCTTTCAAATCCTGGAAAATTTACAAACTTTGGAAGCTAAACAAAAATTTAACTTTTTCTAGGCGTCCGACACCATCGGGTGTTACCCACGACGCCGCTTATAGCCTCTGATCAATATTCCAGTTTGTTTCTTTTCGTGAAAAATTATTTCAAATAATCGATTAGTATTTCCCAATAGAGTTTTTATAGCATAAGTGTTGGTCCCAACTTCTTCCCAATAGACTGAATTCCTCAACTTGTATAAGGTTTAGTAATGCTAGATAAATCTAACACAACTATAGTAGAAACTTTGTTTGAGTGTATCAAAGACTATGCGGAATCTAGTCTTTGACAATAAGAAGAACAATAAAGAACACAGAATTTCACCAAAAGCTTCAATATTATTAAGAGTAATAATACGAATACTCTAAATAGTATTAGGGTTACAAAACCTTGAAGCTATAAAAGATATGAATAAGAGAGATATTAAACTCTTGCCCTAGGAGCTCCTTTTATACACCAAGGAACACTAATCAGCTTACAATACTTTCCAAAGCAATGCATATCTTCTAAACGTATAGATTATCATACAAATCTATTCTATACATAATTCTGACTTGTCATACAAGTAAACAACTCATACATATCCTTTGAGTCGTTCTAATATTCTCAGCAATCTTTATCTTCACAAAGCAGCATTAACTTTCTCAGCAGTATTAACTTAGTACTGGCAGTACTAAGTTTCTTCTAGCAGTACTAACTTCAACTCTGGTAGTACTAAAACACTTAGTATATTTCTTGAAGTTCTCGAATAGTACTAACTTTAGCTAAGCAGTATTAACCAAGAAGTCTTTTATTTCCAACAATCCTCCCTTAAACTTGATATTTATGTTCCAAATTATCAAGTTTCTTGAATAAAACCTTCAGTAATCTCTGAGAGGATGCTTCCAAACACTTCATTGCTCCTTGATCTTACTTCTGATAAATCTGAGAAGCTCATAAGCCATTTCACACTCATGATCAACTATAAGTTTTTCTTTCAGCATCATTGTGAGTGTAGCTTGTGATAGTGGATACTTATTCTCCACCAGCATATATACCATCATATGATTCATCACCAGATAATATACTCTACAAGAATCATATAGAATCCAATGCAGTACTCGTGAATTATGCTGATGTCTCCATACCTCATCTTCTGGATTAGGTTCAAACATTCTTTTCAAATCAGTCCATAACATCCTGTCCATGTCTTTTGTAGGTTTTGTTGAGCTGTATCTATCCTTTACCAATCTCCAAAGATCTTGCAAGTCATCTCTGTTAAAAGCTTTCAGTAATTCTGTAAAGAACTAGTGCATCTCTATCTTTCCTCCAGCTCTAATTATTTTCTAATACTCTCTTTTTCCCTCTTTGTAGATTTCCCAGTCAATAATTGGATATTTAACATTTAAATCATCAATTCTTATACCCTCTTCATCTGGAACAATCTGTATCATCTGTTGAAGTTCAACAGTTTCTTCCTTATTAGCTTGAAGTTCAGCTGTGTCTTCTTCATCAGCTACTTTTTGCTTCTTAGCAGACTCTTGTTCTAGATCTTCTCCTGCTCTTTTTGAACTCCCTTATTGAATCTGTACTTCTGCTTTCTTTGAAGTTCCTTCAACCAATTCTTGTCTGAAATCCACAAAAGCATTAATCTTGTTGACTACACTATTGAACATTTGTATAATCTCCTCATCTCCAAAAGCTCTCAATTGAGTAGGCTTCCATCCTGCCATATTTTTCAAGTAGGTGCACATATACTTTCTTTGCTGAGCTTGGGTCATTGGCTTGTTTCTTTTTGCTTCAGACCTCTATGCAGCAAGAGTCTTTTTCCTTTTCTGGAAGAATTCAACCCATAGTTGACTCCTTTCTTCTTCAGTCAAATTCTCTCTTTCTTCAGTTTGCAGTTGTTCAACATATTCATAGTCTCTTTCAACTTTGACTTGAACGTTCTCCCATTCAGCTTGAATAAAGGCAAGATTTTCTTCTTCTTCCTTCCCAGCCTTTTCTCTTGCAACTCTATCCTTTTCATCAAATTGAGCTTGCAATCTTCTAGCTTTTTCTTCATCTTGTAAGAGTTAATGTTTTCTTTTCAAAGGTGCAGGCTCTTCAATCAAAATGGATTTACCTTTGTCTTTGCTCTGTGATTGCTGTGAAGAACTTGTTGAAATTGTTGTTGTAGATATACTTGACTCTTGAATAGTAATCCCTTTTTGCTTAAGAGTCACAGTAATTAGAGCAGTAGTAGTTGTTGTTGTTGGTGCAGTAGTATTAATTATTGTTGTGACACTAGCAGCACTAACATGTATATCAGTAGTACTTAGTTTATCATTAGCAGTACTAACCTTTTCACTTGCAGATTTAACTTTAACCTCAGCAGTACTAACCTTAGCAGTATCCACAAGTACTTTAGAAGTATTAATTACTTCTACTACTTCTTCAACAACATTTTCTTTATCATGGGTATCCATAACAACATCTTCAACAACATCATCAACATTGACATCATCATGAACTTTAACAGCATCATCAACATTCTCATCAAAATTCTCATCATCTGTATTCAAATCATCATTAAACATATTCAAATCACTATCAAACTTCCTCCCTTGAATTAATGCATGCTCATTCAAATCACTACCTGCGGATTCTATTCTTCTTGTCAATCCAACTTTGTATAATCTTTTGAGCTTGTGAGTTCTTGACCTGTTCTGCTTCTCTAGTCTCTTGATCTTTCTGTTTAGACTAGCAATCTCCAAAGCATGAGCAGTCTTAGTCTTTTTCATTTCATCCTCCAAGACAAGAACTCTCTGTTGTAAGTTGGTACAAACATCTGTCAATTCATTTAGTTTAATTCAATCCTCATCACTTCGAAGTGTGTTACCTCTTGTGAGCAGTGAATCATTGGATGTTTTAGATATAGTCTCAAACCGAGTTTGAGCACTTGTATCCCCCATGGTAACGTGGCACCCGGGACCATTACCTGAATCAGCACCATAGGAACTAGATTCATTAGATGTTGCCTTGGATTGGGTCTTATTGATGTTACCACTGTCCTGCTCTGCTTCCAAGCTAGAAGCAGTAGTGGCAGCCCTCACCAATCTGTCATCCATCTCCTTAGTGACAGCCTCATCTACTACATTAAGAGTAGAACTACTAGGCTGAGATACCTTATTAATCTTTTTTGTTATACCTCCTAAGTGTTTGTGTCCTTTCACATTGAGGAGGTGCTTGCAAAATTATGGGTGTGGTTTGAGGATTAGTGGGATTTGCTGAACCTTTACCTAGTTGGGAATTAGATTGGCTTAGCTCCACCATTGATGGAAATAATGGTGTTACTCTACCAAAAAAACCTTTTCCTACCCTCTTCATATTCCTAAAAATCTTTTTAGTATGGGAGGGTGCAATATATTTTCTCTTGTGATTGGAAGGATCATCAATCACTTGGTCTAAAAATAGTTGAACAAACCTTGGATACATTAAATTTTATAGGAAGATTATCCAAGTTTCTAAGCATACTCTCAAAAATATATTTTGAAAAATTAAACTTTTGGTTTGTAGCCAAGCAGATAATAGCAGATGCCATTACTCTACTAAACTCATTCCAAGCATTAGTCTTTGGACTTAGACACTGTAATAGAGTATGGATTAGAAATTTCCATTGATGGGAGAAGAATGCTTTATAAAAAGTTAGTTTTTCAAAAAATTTCTCATATCCCATCAATGCAAGGTTTTCAAAAATAGCAGAATTAGGTAGACAATCAACACCTTCCTCATCTGCTAGTTGAAGATCTCTTCTAACAGATGATTCAGTGATAATTATCTCTTTACCATCTACTTTGGCGTGCAACTGTATTTCCTCATTGACTGTTTTGGCCTTAGCAGACGACGAAAACTGTTCAATACAAGAAACATAAATAGTGGGATTAGCTGTTAACGCATACCTTATGGGGTGTGCATTTAGGAAATCTACTATTTGCTCAAACCCTTCACATTCAATAGGTTTCGATAAGAAGGCGATCATGTTATGTGTATCAACAAATCGTAAAGTCGCCATTTGTGTTTGGTTTTGTGATTGATTGATAAAAATGAGTTAGGGTTCTTTGAGAGAGTTTATGAAATCGATTTAAGAATAGGTTACTTTAAAAGAGGGAAATCAATTAAATAGAATGATTTAATTGAAACCACCCAATTTATTTATAAAAAGTACCCTTGGCAGTATTAGCTTCTCCTAGCAGCACTAAGTTATGCCTAGCAGCACTAAGTTATGCCTATCAGTAGTAACTTAGCAGTAGTAAGTTATGCCTAGCAGCACTAACTTTGAGTCACTAGCATTAACCCGAATTTCATTCCAAACACTTTTCCATCATCAATCTAACATTTTTCTTTGCTTTTCTTGCAAAATGTTAGTCCAAAAACACAAGAAAACACAATCCATAATAACCACAATATTAATTATACCTAACAGCACTAAGTATAACTAACAGTATTAACTCAACAATTTTAAGTATACTAGCAGTATTAAGTATACTTGACAACAGAAACTTTTAATGACTTAAATAACAGTACTAATCCATACAAAACTTTACAAAAACATAAAGAGAGAAGACATTAAAGATTAAGCATTCCAATACTAGCAATCAAATATTGAAATCTACTTACATCAAAAGCTTTTGTAAGCAAATCTGCAATATTTTTGTCAGTATGGATTTTAACCATTTGAATCAAATTCTTTTCATTGCAATCTCTTATAAAATGATGTCTAATCTCTATATGCTTTGTTTTTGAATGATAAACAGGATTTTTAATTATGCAAATAGTATTGCTATTGTCAATAAAATTTTTGGTATACATAAAATTGTACCCATAATAAAGTAGTTAATTCTAAATCCAAAGTACTTATCCACATCAACTTGAAGTAGCAACATACTCAGCTTTTGTTGTGGAATTTACAACCACAGTTTGTTTCTTGCACTGCCATAATATCAATCTACATCCAAGGAATTAACAACCTCCAATTGTAGATTTGCTATCTAAGCTTGCTCTAGCATAATCACTATCAATGTATGCTACCAAATTAAAAGTATAATCTTTTGGATACCAAATGCCCAATTTAGGTTGACCGTTTAAGTACCTAAAAATCTTTTTCACAGCATGAAGATGTGAAACTTTTAGATTAACTTGGTATCTAGCACATGCACATACTGCAAACATAATTTCAGGTCTTGAAGAAGTAAGATACATCAATGAACTAATCATTGACCTATACATATGAACATCAACTTCTTCACCATCTTCATCCTTGAGCAGAGGCTTCTGAGTTTCCATTTGTATGCTTGTTGTCTTGACTTCTGTAAAGCTAAATTTCCTTAAAATCTCAGCAACATATTTATCTTGACTAATAAATATGTGATCCTTCATCTGCTTCACTTGTAATCCCAAGAAGAATGTAAGTTCTCCCATAGAACTCATCTGAAATTTCTCATGCATCAACTTTTCAAATGCAATGCATAGCTCCTTCTTAGTTGAACCAAAGATGATATCATCCACATAAACTTGTACCAACAAAATATCACCTTTGTGCCTTTTTATGAATAAGGTTTTGTTAATTTTCCCTCTTTGAAACTCATTGTCCAATAGATATGTTGACAAGGTTTCATATCATGCTCTAGGAGCTTGATGTAGTCCATATAGTGCCTTTTCAACCTTGTATACTCTATCTAGAAAGTATGGATCTTCAAATCCTGGTGGTTGACATACATACACCTCTTCTTCAATCTTTCCATAGAGAAAAGCACTTTTTACATCCATTTGATACACCACAAAGTCTTTAAATGAAGCATAAGCTAGAAATAGCCTAATTGCTTCAATTCTTATAACAAGGGAAAAGACTTCATCATAGTCTATCCCTTCCTCTTGTGTGTATCCTTGAGCAACTAATCTTGCTTTATTTCTAATCATAATTCCTCTTTCATCTCTTTTATTCTTGAAGACCCATTTAGTACCTATAGCCCTTTTTCCAGTTGGTAAATCAACTAAAGTCCAAACTTCTTGTAATCTGAATTGTAAAAGCTCTTCCTGCATAGCTTCTATCCAGCTTGGATCCTTCAGTTCCTGAGTTACCTTCTTGGGTTCTTCTTGTGATAAAAAGCAAGCAAACAAGCAGTTTTGAAGGTCTTTATGGCTTGTTCTTTGTTTTAAAGTACTAACAAACCCACGTTCCTCCAAATTCTTTGTCATCTATCTTGTTTGTGTAGGTGCTTGCACATCTCCAATCACTTAATCAAGAGGATGATCTTTATGAATTCTTGTAGTTGGAGTAGGACTGACTTGGATTGTAGTATCCAAATTTCTCATGTCAGCCACTACATCATCATCTTCATCATCCCTTGAGAAGTTAAGTATGCTATCATCTTCCAAAGTAGGTATTCTAGAAATGCATGTATTTACATTTGATTCAGAAATGCCTCTATTTCTAGCAACAACATTAACTTCATTTGTGCCAACAACATTAACAGTTGAACTAACAGTATTAACATTGTTAGTGCTGTTAATGTTATCCTCCTTCTTTTGATTGTAACTTTCACTATCTTTTCTTAAATCTTCATCAACCTTCTTTCCATCATCACTTGAAGGTTTGAATCCAGTATCATGATAAAAACTCTTTGGATCTTGGGAGAATGGTGAATCAGTAGTCCAGAATGGTAGCAAAATATAATCTTTGACAGGTTTTGTCTCCATTCTAGCTTGACCTGCATTATCACTTGCTTTTGTACCTGCAAAACCATTAGACTGTGTACCTGCAACAATTGGCTCATAATTCATTATTCTTGTTAATGCATCAATATCAAATAGCCAATCTGGTTTAGGTGTACTCTCACTAAACCTAATATGCAAGCTTTCTTCCACTATCCTAGTTCTACTATTGAATACTCTAAAGGCTTTACTATTCAGAGAGTATTTAACAAAGAAACCTTTATCAGCCTTTTCCATCAAATTTGCCTAAGTGATCTATGGTATTAAGAATAGCAACAGGACACCCAAATGGTCTCATAAAACTTAAAGTTGGTGTTCTACCATGAAAAAGTTCATATGGGGTCTTGTTATGAGGTTTAACAACCAATACTCTATTTTGCACATAGCAAGCAGTATTAACTGCTTCTGTCCAAAAAGTAGTTGGCAACTTAGAATCAGCTATCATAGTCCTAGCAGCCTCAATTAGTATCCTATTCCTCCTTTCTACAACTTCATTTTGTTGAGGAGTTCTAGCTACACTAAATTCTCTCAAAATACCTTTCATCTCACAAAACTTATGAATGGGCCTCTTAACAGTTGAATGTGTTGTTCTAGAAAGATATGACATTGGTCTATGAGCATTCACTATTGTTTTTGAGTGAGCAATATTAACTTGTCTAGCAGTATTAATTGATACTAAGCCAGACTTCATGTTACTGCTCTTGGAACCATGTTCTTTTTAGCACAGGGTGAGTCTTTTTAGCAAAGTTTTGATGATTCACCCTTTGAGCATTGTTCCAAACAGGTTTTACCATCCTTTGTTTTTTAAATGTTTTAAGATGGTAATTGCAGTCAACCTGATCAAAACTTCCACACACATAACATGCCTTATTAAACATCTCAAAATCACTTCCTAGTTTTTGAGACATTTTATTGTTCTAATTTCTCTGATTGCCTCTTGGATTATAAGTGTTTTGCCTAGGTTGTTCAACCTTTTTAATAGTTTTCCTAGCAGTTTGTTTAGGCTTGACAAATTCCATCCTAACAAAATTAGGCTTAACTATTTTCTTTTTTATTTTAGGCTGAGACACAACCTCTTCCTCAGACTCATCATCTAACACCCAATCTTTAATAATTGGGGCATCATCATTCTTTCTAACCACCTTAGGCTCTTTTTCACTAGACACAGCTTTACAAGACTCCACTACAGGCTTATTATCAGACTCATCTAAACCAATAAAAGACAAGTCAGGTGATGGAGGCATGAATTTTCCTGTGTAGGGAGGTGGAACAGCATTATAACTTTCATAGCCTAAACCTTTCTTGCTTTTGTCAACAATCTGACAATAGCTTACATAAATTTTTAGAGGCATTTTCAAATTTATCTACATTAAGTTGAATGCCATCTTTCTCCTTTTGAACTAATTATAGCTTCTTCTTAAGCTCTATAATAGTTGTATCTCTAAGCTCAATTTCAAATTTTAAGCCCTTGATGTCTGCTAAATAGATAGACTCATTTCATTTAAAGAATTCAAGTCTCTCTTCTACAGACTTTAAACCAGCATTATAGCTTAGAACCATTAACTCAGACTTCTGAAAATCTTTTAATAATTTATCATTTTGAGATTTAAGAAGCTTAACAGTTTCCAAACAAGATTTTGAACAAGTAGAATTTTTAGATACTTCTGAGTCAGAACTTGAAGATAAAAAAGCCATGAGTGCATAATTAGGACCTTCTGCTGCCTGATCACTCTAGTCATATTCACCAAGACCATCACATGACACCAAAGCTGTGGAAGTAGATTCCATAGGCACACTCCTTCTTGTTCCTATAGTCTTGATTTCTTGGAGCTCTGCACTTCCTGGTAAAATATCCCCTCTTGTGGCAGTTGTAGCACTCCACTTTGGACTTATCAAAACTAATAGTCTTATTGCTATTGATATTAAGCTTCCTTCTAGTATTCTTCAAAAATCTTCTGGCCCACATAGTCAACATAGTCGTTTTCCATCTTAAATCCATTTCTTATATATCATCTGGATGGATTTGTTGCATATCCTCTTGTGCAAGCTGAGTACTATTTGATTGACTAGCCAAGAATGCACAAATAACAGCATCACTCAAGTTATCAATATTGACATTAACCTGAGACCTAGCAGTAGAAACACCATGAACAGTATTAACTGCTTGAGCAGCATTAACATCTCCATTACTGCTACTAATGTTTTTATTTGAAGAAGACACAAAAGCCATGTTCTGAGTGTTTGAACTTGAGCTAGATGTGCCTTTTACTTCTGGTTCATACACTTTAAGTTTGTTGTAGAGATCATCCAAGTTCATAGTATCCAAACCAGCTTTATTCCTCCACACAATAGTATGTGTGTTCCACTCAGGTGACAAACTTCTTAACAACTTCTGATTGACATCTTCTTGTGAAAGCTTTTCACCCAAGAGCTCCAACTGACTTACAAGCTTTTGAAGACTATCAAAAGTTTGATCAAGCATCTTAGATCTTAAAGCAATGAAGTTTTCATATTGCAGCTTTAGGATATTCCTTTGAGTCTTCTTAGTAGCTTCATTGCCACCAAATCTCTTTTCTATAGCTTCCATCAACAGCTTAGCATCCTTTATGTTGTTAAACTTTAACTGATGTTCATTGGGAATGGCCATCATTAAAGTACTTCTTGCTTTTACCTCTAATCTTCTCTGAGCCTTTTTTTCAACAGATGTAGGAAGCAACACCTTCTCAACACCATCCACAGTTGATTTTTTGGCGGGATGTTACCATTCTCTACAACTTTCCACAGTGCATAGTCCATCATCTGCATGTATTGCTCAATTCTCATCCTCCATGTCTCAAAGTCACCAGGTTTGAGCATGGGAATTTTGGATGCAGCCACCATATGTGCAGAATCTTGATCTATATCTTTTAGTAAGTAAAAGATCTTGAACTGTTTCTTCTTATTCAAAGCTTCTCAACAAGCTCTGATACCACTTGTTGGTCACAACTTCTTCCCAATAGACCGAATTCCTTAGCTTGTATAAGGTTTAGTAATGCTAGATAAATCTAACACAACTATAGTAGAAACTTTGTTTGAGTGTATCAAAGACTATGATTCTCCAAGCCTCCAACAGAAATTATGCTCTTGTGATCAAACATCGTGTAAGCCAAGGACTTTGGGAGAAGATTAAATGCTCATGCGATGAAAGTCGTTAACAAAGCAAGAACGAGAGTGTAAGTTGTTGATAAATTTGATAATTTCACTTACAAGAAAGGGAGAGTCGTTACACGAGTACTACTTGGATTCACACTGCTACTCATGATAGAAACATCTACAAGATCCCACTTGCAATTTCAAGTTAATACCAAGTTCTAGAACATACTTCCTGATGAATGGAGCAATTTGTTACTGATGTTAAGTGGTCAAAGACTGCATACTACAATGTTGATTAGCTTCATGCTTATTTGGAACAACATGAACAACATGCAAATGAAGTTTGTTTGATGCATGAACGCAATTCTGATCCTTTTGCTTTAGTTGCATCTCACCAAATAACACAGTCACCTTATCAAACTCATCAAGACACTTACCAAAACACTCAACTTTCAACACAGCTTCAACATATCCATCTTCACAGTATGGTTCACCTTATTAGTCTCAACAATACTCAACTCATCAATCATCAACACCTCTTTCAGTAACTTACCCATCTAATGATTTTCAATCATCAATTCACCACAACGTTATTCCTCTATCATCAATCCCCCAACCCTCAATAGAATAACCGCCTTAAATTAACCAACAATCTGAATTTTCCCAACAAGACTCCAGTCTAATTGTTCCAGTGTTCCAGAAAGGTGATGATCCCATTGATGCCATCAATCACATGATGTCGTTTTTGACTGCAGTCGTCACCTCCCATTATCCCACTACCAATAATCAGCTGAGGAACTCGTCTAACCCTAGGCAACAAGCTACCCTTAATAATGTAAGAGTTACACTACAACCAATTCAGGGGAGACAAACTTTATTTGCCGCGGGTACTTCAAGGACTTACACTCCAGGAGCAAGTGGAAGCAATTCTGGAAAACAGAGGATGGTTATTTGCTACTACTGCTAAGGGGAAGGCTACATGTCCAGATAGTGCACCAAACTAAAGAGAAAAAGGGATGATTCGTGGTTTAAGGAGAAAGTGTTGCTGGTACAATCTTAAGCACATGGTCAAATTCTAAATGAGGGGGAACTAGCTTTTTTGGCAGATCCAGATATTCCTGAAGGTCAAAAAAGCACTCAGACTTCATACTCATAATGCGCTTATCAAAGCTGATGATTAGATGCTAGGAACTCCTTATTGTGATGAACTCAAACACTGCCAAGTGCTCTCATGGCGAATTTATTCTCATTATGGTTTTAGATCTCTTGCTGAGTACAAAATCATGAAATATAAATATTAATGAGGTAAATCAAGCTGTGGCTAGTGATGCAGTCTTCTCAACAGTCGAATGTTGTGAATCATTCAGAGACTGAAATAACCAGTGATAGCAATATCATTCCTTATTCTCAATATGTGATTGAATCACAACAATCACTGATCAGAAGTGTTAACTCCGCTGCACAACAAGATGAATTGATAATTAATATGATTGAATGATTGAACAGCTTAAGACCCATGTAGCTAATTGTACCAAGACCAATCTGGAAAATAAGAGTGGCAATGATACCTTAACTGTTGAGCTTAAAAGATATAAGGAACAAGTTAAAGTTTTGAAAGAAGGACAAAATATTGACTTAAGGAGTAAGGATAACATTTCAGAAACATGTGCACAGTCTATAGAGATTGATCTTCTTAAACAAACTCTTTTAGAACATTTAAAAGAAAAGGAATCTTTATTACAAATGGTTACTCTTCTAAAAAATGATTTTAAGAAAGAAGAATATAGGAACATTGATAAAGAAATAGCTCTAGAAAAGCAGATCAAACATCTAGATAATATTGTTTTTAAAAGAGATCAATCTGCACAAAATATTCACATGTTGACGAAACCTCAGTTTTTCTTTGATAGTACCACTAAACAAGCTCTAGGTTTTCAAAATCCCTTATATCTGCAGAAAGCTCAGCAGTCGAAACCAAAGCTATATGTTGGTGATATTATTGTTCAAACTAATCCTATTGTGATTCTTGATTCAGAAGAAACCTTAGCACTTGCTGAAGTGAGTCATTCCAAAATGCTTTCAAAACATAAGGATAATATGATGTTAGAAAAGAAAAAGCAAGTTGATACCACACTAATAGATTATGTTGCTCTTAACAAAGATTTTTCTACATGATTTGTTCTACAAACTGAATTATCTACTGAACAAGCCTTTTGGTCTAAGAATTCTGTGAATTCTTCAAAACCCACACTTTCTATTAGACCCACCAATGTTGAGGTTCCAAAAGAACTTCCTAAAGTCAGCATGGTTAACACGAGTTTGAAAAAACTTAAATACCATCTTGCTAACTTTGATGTGGTAGTCAAAGAAAGGACCACACCCACAGCTATCACTGAGGGTTCGTGGGGTTTCGAACATACAAAAGCTTGTTTTAGGGATGAAATAATTCCATTTGTAAAAGCTCTGAAGGACTTATTTAGCACATTCAACCAACATCTGGTTGATGAACTTTCTGAAGTCCAAAATGTCTTCCATCAAATAGAACAGGCTGTGGAACAACATCGTATTAAGTCAAAAATATTTGAAGTTAAGATGAATCAAGTTTTAAACGAAAATGAACGACTCTTGGAACAAGTGGTGAGCAACGATATTGTGAACTTACTTGTAAATCCTTCTGTGGAGAATGATTCTGTGAATGTGCATAAATGTCAAAAGTGTCTCAAACTTAAGACTGAGCTTCAAACGGATTTTGTTAAAAGGGAAACCTACGATAAACTGTTCAAAAGTTTTACTATTCTTGAAACAGATTGCATCTCTTTAGAAGTTGACACTCAACTTAAACAGGAAATCTTTCAAAGGGAAAATTATGTTTCAAATCAAAGTGTTCCAAGTTTTGATCAATTGTTTGAATTAAATGAATTGAAAGCTCAGTCCTAAGAGAAAGACACGGTAATTAAGAAGTTGAAAGAGAGAATTAAACCTCTAAGTGGTAAAATGGATAAGGATAAGATCAAACAGGACTTAGAAGAGATTGAAACCATAAATATTGAATTAGATCATAGGGTGACAAAGCTTATTGCTGAGAATGAGCATTTGAAACAAACCTATAAGCAACTTTATGACTCGATTAAACCAGCATGTATTCGATCAAAAGAACAATGTGATGGTTTAATTAATCAAGTCAATATAAAGTCTGCGGAAATTTCTGATTTAAATGCTAGTCTTTAGGAAAAGGCTTTGGCAATAACAGCTCTCAAGGATGAATTAAGGAAACTTAAAGGAAAAGCCCTAGTTGATAATAATGTTTCAAACCACCCTAGTGATCCAGAGTTGCATCAAGTTAATGTGGAACCAATAACCCCCAAATTGTTGAATAAAAGGACAGCTCACTCTGCCTATATTAAGCATTCTCAGGAAGAAGCCGCAGTTCTTAGGGATCTAGTCGATCATATTAAAGCTAATTATCCCTTAGATCCACTCTTAGAATCTGCCTGTAAGTATACTAAACTAATTCAGGAGATGCTTTCTAAAATCAGTAAAACCTGTCCTAGTATCAACAGTTCTGGAGAACAATTAGTGGCTGTGACCCCGATGAACAAAGTCAAAAGAGTTAGATTTACTGAGCCCGTCACATCCTCAAGAAACACAAAAACAGCCCATACCTCAAACCTAGTTTCTAACAAACCTATGTTGTCTTCTACAGGAGTAAAACAGTCTACTAGTGCTAGCGGATCACAGCCTTCAGGCAATACAAAGAAAGATAAGATTCAGCAAACACAAAGTAGAATTCTGAAGAATAAAGTAGAAGCCCACCCTAGGAAAGTTAAATCTAGTTTGAAAAATAAAGATCATGTTGTTGAACCAAAAGGAACTACTCCTGTGCAGCATTCCAAGCTTAATGTGAATTATGACCTTAAATATGTTAAGTGTAATGGTTGCATGCTTTCTGATAATCATGATTTATGTGTTCTTGATTTCATCAATAATGTGAATGCTCGTGCTAAATCTAGATCTGTTAAGAAAAATTCAAAGAGAAAAGTTTGGAAACCAACAGGAAAGGTGTTTACCAATATTGGATATATCTAGAAACCTACTGGTCGGACCTTCACTATAGTAGGAAATGCGTGCCCTTTAACTACGATTACCACAACTACTAAAGTGCCCCTTAGGAAATCATCTGCTCTAGATAATAAAACAACTAAACCTGTCGTCACATTGGTTTACTCAAGGAAACCTAGGAAGTCTAAAACTAGTGTTCTTGTTAACAATGATAAGGTTATTAAATATGTAAATGCTAACAATTCAGAACCCAGTCAATCCCGGGGATCCATAGTTTCCAATGTTCCATCTTCCTCTCTATAGATGCATAGTTTTTTGTTTGAGACTTATATGAATGTGTGCTTGCCATGTTTTTAATCGAAAATATGGGTTTAAGTCAAAAGTTGTATAAATGTTATGGGTTTTGTGTGGGATTGAAATGATGTGCATCCTTGCTAAGTGCTAGAATCATTTAAATGCAATCTTGAACTCATTCTTGTTAGTTTACTCGATTTACATGATTTTATGGTATTGTGTTGCTCGTATGATGCTAAGCCTACAACCAATGTGTTCTTAAATGATAAAAATAGGTTTAAACAAGTCAATGTTGATAAACCCATAATCAAAAATCATGTCTTATGAATTGGTTAAGCTTTGAAACGGAACGAGTAATTCCTTTAGGAACTGAATGAGTAATACGTTTTGAGCACCGAACGAGAAATATCAAATGAGAACCGATCGAATGATTATATATGTGGACCGAACGAATGATTATCAATGTGAACCAAACAAGTCTAAGTCTTTAGTAACCGAACGAGTCTAAAGCCTTTAGGAACCGAACGAGTCTAAAGCCTTTAGGAACCGAACGAGTCTAAAGCCTTTAGGAACCAAATGAGTCTAAAACCTTTAGGAACCGAACGAGTCTAAGCCTTTAGGAACCGAACGAGTCTAAGCCTTTAGGAACCGAACGAGTCTAAGCCCTTAGGAACCGAATGAGACAACCTTTTGTGAGCCGAACAAGTAACATTGTATTGTGAACCGAAAGAGTGAAAAAGCTTTAGGAACCAAACTTGTCTTGACAAAACACACTTAAAGATCAAATTTCTCCAAATAAGGTCAAATTAAAACTTCACATAGTTCAAGTAGACATTAAAAGCTTGACAAATTCAAGGTTAACTAAAAATTCAACTTAGGTTATCTAAATTATCTACTAGTTAGACAAACCACGATTCCTAAATTGTTAAAATAGTTGCCTCAGTCACATAAGATTTTAGTCTATCTAAGTTGTCTGATCTTCAAAGTGCTAAAAGTCAAATGGTCAAATGGCGCGTAATTAATCGTGTCACATTATAAACTGCATTGACTCTTTCTTAAGCAGAATCATGGACATCACAAAGGCTGAACAGATTGCTTTGGATGACGCCTTAGTTGCTCCTGCCAACCGACTGAAGATTGGTAAATGTAATCTACGATTAAGCTCAGATCTCAAGTCAAAAGAAGCAACTCTTCAAGTGGTTTATGATGTGTTGAAGCTCACTCCCTTCTACAAGGCATTTCAAGCCTCAGCTGATGTTCCAGAGATCTATATGCAAGAGTTCTGGGCTACTGCATCCGTTCATAACCGTTCGATTCGATTCAAGATGAATAACAAGAAACATATTGTCAATCTTGAGTACTTCAGAGAAATGCTTCAAATATGCCCTAAAATCCGTAATCAAAAATTTGATGAACCACCCTTTGAGCAAGAAATTCTCACATTTCTCGTAAGTCTCGGTCACAGTGGAGAGATAAGGAAGATTACAGATGTCAATGTCAACAAGCTACATCAACCCTGGAGATCATTTGCTGCGGTTATCAACAAGTGTCTCAGTGGTAAAAGCTCCTATGACAGTCTTCGTTTATCTCAAGCACAAATCATTTGGGGCATGTACCATAAAAAGAATGTTGACTATGCCTTTCTTCTGTGGGAGGACTTTACTTATCAAGTAGAGAATAAGAATACGAAGAAGGTTAATGTGATGTACTACCCACGCTTCACCAAGCTTATTGTCAACTTCTTCATGTCAAAAGATCCATCAATTCCACGGAGGAACAAGATTAATTGGCACTATGCCAGGGATGACCCCATGTTCACCACATAAAAAATGTTATTAATCTTTTTATTTATATATTTCATTCTCAGGCATAAGGATACACAACTATACGGTGCAATCTTGCCTAAGGAATTAACAAACGAGGATATCCGAAACTCTGAGTCCTATAAAGAGTACTATGTTATCGCTTCAGGAGAAGTACCTCCAAAGACAAAAGCAAGTGTTCATAAGAAGAAAGTTGATTCTGATACAACACCAAAAGAAAAGCCTCCTACAGATCCTAAAGGCAAAAGAGTCAAACAAACTGGTAAGATGACTGACTCAGGAAACCCGAAGCAACCTGCTACAGGTTTAGAGACTCTCTCCGAGATTGCTTTGACTGAAACTGAACAACTAAAGATAGCTATCAAGAGAAGTCGAATCTAAACACACACCTCACAAGCAAGTGGCTCAGGTGATAGAGTTGACATCGTGTCAAAGGTTCTTGATGAGCAAGTACACGAGAAGACAGGTACAGATGAAGGAGCTGGTGACAAACCAGAGGTTCCCGATGTACCCGAACATCATTCTCATAGTGAGGAAGAGTCTTGGACCTTTAGTAATGATGATGATGCTAACAAAGATTTAGAAGCACATGATGATGATGATGATGATGATGATGCAACAGAATCAGATGATGATGGTGACAACATTACTCATCTAAAGTTGTCCACCTTCTCAACTGATGATCAAGAAGAACAAGATGACGAAGAAGAACAAGAAGAAGATGATGAAGATGAGGAAGAGATATCTGATCAGTTGGTACGCACACCATCAGATTATCAAACAACTGATGAAAGTGAGAAACAAACGGATGATGACAAGGTTAAAGATGGTGAAGCAGACAAAGAAGGAGACGTGACGAATGTCAATCTGGAAGGAGGTGATGTTGACATGACTGAAGATGACACTACCAAAGACACGAAAGATGCCCGTGTGACTCTCACGGCTGCTACTCCTATTGTCTAACAGCAAAGTTCATCCGTGTCAGATCTGGTTTTAAAGTTCATCTCTCTTACTACGGATGAAGGTATTGACTATATCCTGACTCCTCATACAGAATCAACTACTTTAATCAATGTACCTATTTCTGTAGCCACAGTGACTCCAGCTACCACTACAACAATCCTTCCACCTCTCTTTCCTGTCACTCAATCAAGTCAACAAACACCTGTTACCACCACTACAACAACTAATCCCTCTACAACACCGCTTCCACTCCCTAACTTTGCATCTGTATTCGGCTTTAATCAAAGAGTAACCGCGTTGGAATCTGATCTCTCTAAGCTTAAATAATCAAATCCTTTCGATGAAGCCATTTCATCTATACAGAGGATAGTTAATGAATGCCTTGGTTCTAAGATAAAGGAAGCAGTAGATGTGGCTATTCAGCTCAAATCAAACAAGCTCAGAGAAGAAGCTCAAGCAGAAAATCAAGAATTCCTCAACTCACTTGATTCCAACATGCATAAACTTATCAAGGATTAAGTAAAAACTCAAACATCGAAGATCAAGTCCAAAGTTGAGAAGTATGTTACTGAATCTCTGGGAGCTGAAGTGTTGATTTGTTCCACCAATCAACCTCAGACATCTTACGGAATTGCTTCCTCACTCTCAGAACTTGAATTAAAAAGGATTCTAGTGGATAAAATGGAGGAGAATAAATCAATTGACAGATCATATGTTCAGAAAAATCTTTACAATGCATTGGTTGAAGCCTATAACACAGACAAGGACCTCCTTTCCTCTTATGGTGATGTTCTCATTATTCCAAGAACAAGGGGTGATAAAGATAAAGATGAAGAACCCTCCGCTGGATCAAACCGAGGGACCAAGAGACAAAGATCGGGAAAGGAAGCTGAGTCATCCAAAGAACTAACTCGTAAGGAGAGCAGGACAACAAGTTCTTTGAAAGGGGCCTCCAGATCTCAACCTATCGACTTGAATGAGACTACACATCTAGAGTTCATTACAGGTGATGATGATGTCATTCCTGCTAGAGAGGTACAGGATGAACGTCAATGGCACCCTTCAACCTCTCCAACTCCTGATCGTGAATGACACCTAACAAAGACTGTTTCTGATTTACCTCCTCAACATTGGATAACTGACTTAGCACAAGCTGCAGGCAAGCAATCCTCTTTCGATGAGTTTATGGCCACTCTCATCGATTTCTCTGCTTTCATGATAAACAGACTCAAGATTGATCATTTGACTCAAGAACTGCTAACCGGTCCTACCTATGATCTCATAAAAGGTACGTGCAAGAGTGAAGCTGAATTGGACTATCACCTGGAAGAAGTCTTCAAAACTACTAATGAACAATTGGACTTGAATAATCCTGAAGGAACGCTATATCCCCATAATCTTAGCAAGCCACTACCGTTGATTCCAAATGCACAAGGACGTCTTGTTATTCCTTTTGATCATTTCATCAATAATGACCTTGAATATCTAAAAGGAGTAAGCGTCAAGTCGAAGAGTAACACTACTTCCCATAACAAAAGACGAAGCTGCTGATTATGGACAAGTCCAAATGGATTGAAGAACCGGATCCCTAGAACAACTTGTGAGTATAAGTACCAATATACACGACAAACACGCCTAATGGGGTACAACTCTTGGGGCCAAAATGTAGAGATTCTATGGATATGCTAACCAACATGGAAAACTACCAACGATGAATAACTCAGAGTCACAGGATTCAATAGCGGTTATCATCTACGATTAACATGAAATTCTTTGGTTATAGTCCATTTGGAAGAGATATAGGTTCGTCAAACAGGGGGGGGGGATGATGTGCTATACAAGGTTTCAAGAAGCCGACTTCAAAAGACTTCGACCTCCAAGACATTGAATATATTTTCCTTCTTCTTGTTCAAGGTCAAGCTCACCATCACAGTCTGGATGATCGATATGCACTAAATGTGGCTCAAAGATTACCCACGAAGAATTGTCATTCAAGAACGTGTGGAAGATCTACAATTGGCCGTCGAAAGCTATCAGAAAAAGATCAACCTCACAAGACCAGACACAACACGACCTGATCTCAGAAAAATGACTCCCTACACCGGCTATCCTGACGTCCAAGGCATTATCTATCAAGACAAATTGAGCAAAAACAGGTTAATGTGCCACTTATGAACTTCCACAAGTTTATCAGAGATGGCACACTAAACCATGTTCGTACAACCCTCATGACATTGCTACCGGAATTCAAAGGATTATTTGCCAAGAGTACATGGCGTCCACACGACAAGATGATAGCATCGGTGTGACAATGCCATGATAGAAAGCTCCAGAGATCGAAGGTTTGATGCGCACTATGGAGACATTTGGTAGGAGGAAGACCGTACAGGGGAGACCTTCGGCTGCTCAAAAGGACCATATGACCCATCATATGTTGTCATCGTCTTTATAAGGTCAATCCTAGTACATAATAAACATGTAAATATGTATATATGTAGTATAGACTTATGGAGGATAATAGGCGTGCATTAGTACAAATTTCAAAGAATTTTCTAGTATATCCACAAAAAAATTCAAATTAATGTACTCAGCACTTATCTTAAAACCCTTCAAAAATCGAGGGTGAGCTTAAAATGTTTCCTTATAGGTAATCATATAACATTTTGTCCCTGAACGGTAAATCAAATTGGATATCCAAAATGAACAAGGGGTTAACATTGTTGGAATAAGGGGAGAAAATGTGATTAACCTGGATCTAATTTGTATTGAAAAGATTGATCAAATAAAATGGGACTCAAAGGCAACCACACTTAGCATGTACTACGATTACGATTGCACATTTTTTAAGGGGGGGCTTTTAGTGATAATGAAAAACTCTCAAAGTGTAAATCTTTTTGATATTTATATCAAACACTTTGATTGAATTTTTCAATGGTTTTTGAAGGATTGTGATGGAATACCCAAAAGATCGGCCATGTTCTTAAATTTATGGAGATATAAGGTGGTTAGGCATAGGGTAGTTTTCAGATCCCATGATCCAGCCAGAACCGGAGGGATCTACCCAGGGATATCCACTAGTTAGTGTAGAAGTCCTTAGGTATGATTAAAAAGGAGAAAAAGTGAGAACAGGGAATAATGCCGACTGAGATGGAGCTAACACTGGAACAAACCCAACAAGGTGTTAGTTATGAAGTCTCAGTAAGCATTGAAGGGGTTGAAGAATGAAAAAGAAATGTAAGGATAAAGGGTGAAAAGAAAGAAGCCCTCCATACACTTAGGCAGAAACCGGGTCAATACATATGCTGTCAGAAACACTCAGGTGTTGTCTGACATTGAAGACAGTCATGGACCCAGTGACGCTATGCACAACCCCCTCCCAGCCACTCAAAGTCAGAAAGACTTTGTTTCAAAACTCACGGAGATACACTCATTTCTATTGACTTTCTCACTCCGAGTTAGTTGATATTGAAAAGGTGGCAGTCTGCTCCAGCCTCCGATCACTAAAATCAAAGTGTACTATTGAGTCTAGAGCCAAAAGAGATCATCCATAAATCTCATTAGGACACTTGTCAAATTCTGCTTGCTAAGTCACACAATGTGAATTACAAGATATATATTAAGAGTCCTACGCATTATCCTTGTGATTTTGCTAGAACATCAGAGTGAATTCATTCACAATGAAGATGGAAATCCTGCTTGAGCCAACATCAAACAAGCTCATGGTAGGTAACTTGTGCGATTCTTTATGAATCAAACTTGTGACAACTGGAAAGAAACGATGGTGCGATTCTATAAGAATCAAACTTGTTTCAGGATATGAATTGACGATTGATGATGAATTTTTGAAATGATTAACACTCTCGATGTGTCACAAAACCACTTTAGCAAGTGACACGTTGATTGATTTTCAAATCGATTTTTCTATTTCAATCGGTGAGATAGTAACTCACTGGTTCACTCTTATCGTGTTGTCTGCTTTGAGACGTTCCGATAATGAGAACATGCTGAGTTTGATGAATCTAATGCAAATGTGTTAGAAAGATTCTATACTTCAGCTGGAAATCCTGTCAAGGAGATTCTTCTTAAATTGAATCTACCTGATCACAGGTCGATCCTCACGGATTTGAAGGTTACTCCAACCACACCTGGACGAATGACAAAGCCATATTCGTCCCCCAGCTTTATTGCTAACTGTTTTAATGCAGGATACTTAAAGATGGTGGTGAAGGTACCTGATTCCAGCTGGCTCACAAGATTCATAGCCACATGCTCATACCAGACCGACAAACATAAAGACATCATGAAAGCTTAAGTACATGTTTCAAGACTTCTGCTACTCTGATACCGAACGTCTTTCTCAAAGTGACGAAGTGTTAAAGTTAAAGAATTTCAAGAAAGATGCAACATTAAAGCTTTCCAAGTCAACAAATCAAGAATGGTATGAGCATGTCGGTCCAGAAGTCACAAGATCACATGACAAAGTCACAAGATGGCGAAATGAGACTATGCTTGGTTGATGATCTCACAGTGATCAAGATCACATCTCCACTTACAAGTAAAGATAAAGGAACAAGCTCGAGCCTAAAGTCAATGATCACTACAACATATTCACAAAGGAAAATCAAGAAATGAAGTTTATGAGCTGAAGACTAAAGATGTAGCATAGTATGCTAGGTTTAAAATTTTGTAAAATGGAGTGACCTCCCTTAGGTGGAGATTTTTGGAAACAAGAAAAGTATCGGTCACTTCCAAGTTGTAATAGTCTTAGCCCGTAGTTTAACATATGATAAGCTTATTAAGCTAGTCTGGCCCAAGGCCCATGGAAAGCCCGTTAAGGCCCATGGCCGGCCAATTATGTAGTTTATATACCCTCTCTATGCCTTGGAGAGGGTGGTTGGTTGTTTCACTTATTATTTTTCACACATATATTCAGTATTTCTTTCTCTCTTTAGAAACCTTCCAACCCACTTCTCTCTCTAGTTTTTGCATAATATCATTAAAGATTACTAGCATTCTTCAGTATAAATTTCCATTAAGCGGTAAGTGGGTAAAGTCTCTATGAGCTAGGGTTTAACAAGATCACCATTGCTTTAATCCCTAAGATAGATTATAATCAGCAAATAAGGATGCTTTATGCGGATGCTTTACTTGTGACAGAATTATTATGTCTAGGTCTTAGGATGATGTAACGCCTAAGTCTTAAGAATGATATGCCACCTCGAGAGAAGAAATCATTACACTTAATAAACAAACCAACTTTCTAATCGGATTAATAATGGTTAATACAGTTTTCTTATATAAGGTTCGACCGCTCTTTTATCTTTTGTTAATTAGCTTGCGTGGGTTAAAGTGCCTTGAATTGATTGTAGTCACCAACCAAACCGCGTCAGTCTCTCAGGCTGAAAACCCCCTTTTCCAGTTAGAATTCAGATTTAGACTGACATAGGTTTAACATAGGTTTAGAATAGAATAGAATTAACATAGATTAGAAAACCAAGATATTAATTAAATTGATTGATTTAACCTCTCTTCAAGTGTTCGACACCCTACTTACCACGAAACTACTACCGATCGGGTACACTGCCCGTTAAAGTGTTGTTTTTTGTTTAGTCGGCAAAATATAAATTTAAAACTTGAATCATCTTAAATATACCATACAACGACAGCACATTAGGGACCTACTCCTCTTACGAGATGGCCCCGCAGAAGATGAATGAGATGATCTCTCGGTAATAGCAGTAGATGAATAAGGAATACTCAGTATAGATGAACATAACTGATGACTAGATCTCATACCCGATGGTAGTGTTGGTGATGAATGATCAGAAGATGAATGACCAGATGAATAATCAGATAGGGCATCTGAAGAAGAATCTAATGACGTCTCTGATGATGAATCCGATGGTGAATCTCTCGATGAATCATCAGAAGTAAAGTGATCTGATGAAGAGTAGTCGATTGAATGTCTCATGGCAAGACGGTGTGTAGGTAGCGGCCAAACCCTCTTCCTCGCAGTCATCATGTGTACCGCCTATTAGGATGGTAGCGGTACGGTCGACCGTAAGGAATAGGTTGTCTGGGTGAAACAAGGGTAACTCGTCTACGACGAACACCAAATGGTGCAGGTAAAATCTGACCAATAGGTGGTGCCACCTCAACGGGTGGTATCTCATGAGTGGGTGATGGTGGTGTATAGGTGTTTCATCTTCATATAAGTCGATGTAGATGAATGGAGATGTGTAGTGTGTAGTAGGAGCAGTAGGTGGTATCGTGGATGTAATATGTGAGATGGTAGGTGTCTCAGTAGGTATCAATGGGGTGTCGTCATGAATAACGGGTGGATCAATAGTAGGTGTAGTGGCTGGCACAGTGGTAGGGATCCTATCAAACTAAAGAACTCGTCCAGAAGGTGTCCCAACACTCTCCTCAAAAGAAACTGAAGAAATTAAAATAGTATAGATGGCCATAACATGCACAAGCAAAAGTTTATATAAATTTCTTTATATCAACCGTGCATGATGCGGGAAAAATAAATGAATGAGTAAACCATCATATGCAGTGCCGCGAAAAGGAATGCAAAATAATTATAGTAGTATTGGTTATACTTAGTATTTAATTATATATTACATATACTTATTACGTATACGTAAGATTACGTAAAGCACATATAATCACGTAAGGATCACATACTGGTTATAGACCAGACCTAGTTATACTACTTGGTTCTTTATAACATTCGCTCTCGAAACTAATCTGTCACACCCCCAAATAGGGTCCCGTCAGAATAAGCGTCCGGAGGCGTGACCTTTATGAATATCTCAAATATAAAGCATAAAGAACGACCTCTAAAATAAACACCGTTGCATTAATTTAAAATATTAATAAGTTTTACATCGATCAATTTAAATGATCCAAGAGTTAAAGTGTGAAAGCTTAAATGAGTTTTAACAACAGTATTTAAAAACATAGATAAATTCTTGAAGACCGGTCCAAGCAAAAGACTTCACATAATTCAAGCAACGATATCCAAGCTAAGCACCTAAGAAAAACATGCTTAAAACGTCAACATAAAGTTGGTGAATTCATACGTTTAATTCAAATATTATCTGAGTGGACCACAAGGTTCAAAACGTATGTGACAGTCATAGGAGATACAACTTCACATAAAGAGGCATTTACGTTACACTAAGCTCATGACACCGAAGCAAATAAGGAGGTAGCATGTACATTGCCAAATAAAGTTGCCCTGGCAGGTGTCTGACCAAGACACCCAATCTAGTTTCGAGGTGATATACATCCGTTGGCCTGTACAATCTGTCGTACCCGACCAGTAAAAATTACCAAACCCGGATGGGGATTATTAGTCCCAATAGATCTATTTAGTCACTCGCGCTTACTTAATCAGCCAGTCGGTTAAAGGTAATTAACGGTTCATGATGATTCGGGCAGTAGCGGTCTAACGTTACTTAAGCAACACGTAAATTGAGGAAAATCTCACGTATAGTACTTGTGTCCATTTATAAAATCAAGCATTGCTTCTCAACCCAAAGTTATAAAACATTTATTCAAAACGAGTAAAAGTAGGGCTATGAACTCACCTTAAGCAAATGGTGAGCAAATAATTCAACGAAGATAATAACGATATCGAACGACTCTAACTGCGACCTAATTAAAAGACGCGCTTTAGAAACGAGAAATAAATACGAAACATCGAAATAGACGCTTAACGAAAATAGACATTCATAAGTGTTTGTGCTTTAGTTTATATAGTAAAACGTGACATTAAGAAAGTATACGGTTTATAGTTATGTTACGATATGTTTTACGACAAGTTTCTATTACTATTTTTAGAAAGTTCTAAGTTTCGGGAGGTTAATATCGTCTCCTAATATATGATGATTCCATTTACCCTAAACGCATTAGTGAAACCTAAACGCCCGCTTTCTAAGTCCGTTTTGCTAATAAATACCAAAAGTTTCTATTTTTAGAAGTTTCCCGTTTTAGAAATCCGACATTGAGTTTGTGACATTTTTAAAAGTTCCTACTTAATATACTAACGTTATTACTTGCTTTGCCAACATTTCAAAAGCTCAAAACATCCCGAAAGTGTCCGAAAACCCATTTTCATATTTCAATCAGCACCCTATTTAATTATTTTGCCGAAAAATGTTTCAAGTTTCATTTGGCCATAACTCGGCCGTTTTAAGTCCGTTTTTAGTGTTCGAGATATGAAAACTTGTCTATTCGAAACAAGCTCTTCAAAAACTACCTTCTTGGCTAATGAAAACATTTTTAATTGGCCGAAAATCTCAAAATAATTTCGGATCAGCAAGCATCATTTTCGCAAACGCCTCCAAATATCCAACCAAACTTCACAATAGTGTCTATACTATCCTAAACCCATTTACTACTAAACCAACCAACAAAATCCACTCTTAGTCTATCCTAATCCCATCACCATCTTTGTTGCAACACACAAAAACACTCGATCTCACCAATACCACAATATGAGTACATAAAAATACCATCATCTTTATTATTTATAAAAACTTACTTTATAATTTTTGAAAATCAAACACAAACATATGGATGTATAGATCTTGAATAGAAATGCAAGAACATAAAGAAATCAAAAGAAGAAGGTTAGAGTTTACTTACAAAGATGAAGAACAAGATGGAAACACAAGGACTTGAAAGATGAAATAAAGATCTTGAAAACCCAAGTATAAAAACCAAACCATAACTTATAACCTCTTGAAATAAACCTTAAATCAAAGAAATCATTTCTTAGAAACACCTTAGATCTTGTTAGAAATGAGTTTGGAGTGTGTGAATCTTGCTAGAAATCAAAGTTGTGAATTGTGTTTGTGTGTGTGTTTGTTGCTGAGACCACCAAAGGAAAAGAGAGGAGAAGAGAAAAATTTTGTGAGGCCAAGTGAGAATGAAATGACCTAAAGTTCTATCAAGGGGTTTATATAGGTGAGATTTAGGGTTTAAGGTGCATCTTGGCTCATGTCAAGTGGCTTGAGCCACTTCTTGTGGTCCTTGTGGGTTCGGCGAGCGTAGGGACAAAAAAAGGAAGAGACCAAGCCATTTAACTAGCTATGGTTCAAGACTTTGGCTCCAAGGTGGCTAAATAAATTCTTATACTTTCACTAGTGCTCGATTGGTCCAAGTTTGAAAGGATTATGGTGTAAGGAGAGTTGGCTTGTAGTGAAGAACAAAACAAACATGTCACTTTCTATGTCTTATGCATGCATGTGATTATTTGAAATTTAAATTTTGGTTTCTCCTCTTTGTTGGCTTGCACCGAATATTCAAGAAGGGTAGGGGAGGACATGAAATTTGAATTTTGTACAAGAAGACTTGTAATATGTTATCTTAAGTTTACATGCAAAGGTGGTAGGTTTCTGGGGTTCCGTTTGATCAAAAACGCTAAAAACGTAAACTCACGCCAAAAATATAAAAATCGCAAACGTAAATATTTGTAAACCACGGAATGACATAAAATGACTTTATTAATTATAATTCACGTAAACTAAGCACAGTCCGACATCAGAACACTTCCGATAACGATTTTCAGTTTTTACGCGGGACAGCTTCCCGGATTAACGTCAAATTAACACGTAACTTATAAAAGTAAAAATAATGAACGGATCGGTAAAAATATTGACCTGAAATTTACGGGGTGTCACATGATTTGCGTTGGACTTTCACCGTTAGTGATGCAGGCCCAAGTATTGAAGAACGGGCTATTTTATTTCTGGAAGCCCAAGATCGTGTGAAGAAAGGCCCTTTCTTTAAAAGGTCATAACTTGGGCTCAGATGATCCGTTTCAGGCCCAAGACCAGCCGTTTCGAAGCTTGGAACGAGGAGATCGCCGTGGTAACCAAACATAGTTGGGTTACGGGAGTTTCGAGCCTTGAATCATCATATTTTAGGAGTTATTTACATTTTCGTGTTTTTTTTAGAATTTGGAACTTTTGTTTTTGGCATAACTTTCGGCCCGTTTGTCTTTTAGGGCCCGTTTCAGTTTCATTTCCCTATTTAACCAATGTACTAAGCATCTGGCTATTCAGTTCCAAAAAATATGAAAAGTTTATTTTTGGCAGTTTGTCAAGAATTTGCCTAACTATCGGTATTCCTCTCGAATCAACGATAATTAGAAGAATTGTTTCTGGGTATTCGTAGAATCAACAGATCCAATTAGTTATCCTGTTTTACGCACTACATCAGTTAGTCCCTTAACTTTTTTTTCACTTAAATTTTTTTTTTTTTTCACTTAATTTAATTTTTTTTCATTTATTCATACACTATTTTTTTACACTTATTATACTTTTTTTTCACTTATTCATACACGATTTTTTTTAAACTTATTACATTTTTTTAAGAAAAATTTCTAAATATTGCGTTAAACTTTTTCACAACTAAAACCCTCATATGACTTAAATTTTGACTGTTAAACACCCCTCATGTGACTTATATTTTTTTTAAAGAAATTTTTTCTAAACGTTGCGTTAAAGTATAAGTATAATAAGTTATTATACTTATACTTTAAAGCAACGTTTATACTTATTATATATAAAAAAAGTGTAATAAAAGTTAGTGTATGAATAAGTGGTAAAAAAGTATAATAAGTGTAAAAATATTAATGTATGAATAAATGAAAAAAAAGTAAAAAAACAATTTAAGTGAAAAAAAAGTCAAAGGACTAAAGGTGAAAAGTCAACGCAAATCACAGGGACCATTTCTGTAACTTTTGTAAATGGTAACCGGTCAAACCGGTCAAATTTCGGTCAATACCCGATCATATTACGTATATCGAATAAAATTTGAAAGTTATTTAGCGATACTAACAATAAAAGAAGTATGTTACGTCGTTCTTTTCACAAAAGTATGTTTCGTATATTTAAACTTCATCATAAATTAAATGGCCATGTATTTTGGGCTGATTATGTTTGTCGCATTTAAGTACCTTATTTTTTTTCTTACATCAATCTATATATTTTAGGTTGTTTAAAAACTTTATGTGAGATTTTTACAATGTCAAGTAATTTTTGTTCATCTACTATGACTGCGTGATTTTGAAGCTTAACAATATGATTTACTTAGCATTTTTAGGTTAAC
>BQNB010045428.1:0-44282 GCA_026074375.1 Tanacetum coccineum
ATTGTGAAGACGGTGAAATTGCACTGAGGATTATGTTATGAAAAAATATATAAAAAATGGAAAAATAGAAATTGCATCAAAAAAGAGAAGGAAGATTTATAGTCGGTTCGCTAAACTTAAACCGATGAAATACTTGGTAGGATCGATTATTCATTGATATGATCAACGATGTATAGTTTTTTTATTAAGTGGCCGATATCACCACTTTTGTAAAAGTTTGTAACTTTGGGATGTTCGGGAAGTTGACCGTTATGGGAACGCCAACTTAGGTTGTCTTTGTCATCTCTATGATCGAGGCGTTTGTATATATTTCGAGTCATTATTATGGAACGGTCGGGAAAAGTTATTAGCAACTACCTTATTTGTTCAAGCTTAATCTATTTGTTTTGTGAATTTTATTTAACAACAATTTACTTCCCCTTCCTAATGACTAACCTTAGGTTTTACGCGAACGAGAATGTGTACGAGCCATGCATGTCTATTCTGTCGTTACGGCCATGTATGCGTGACTCAGCTGTCTTGTTGATTTAAGACTTGTGGTGAAAGTTAGAAGCTCCATACCCTATATCGTTCTTCATCCTAACCGCTGGTTAAACACGAACGGGGATGTGATCGAATTGTACATGTCTATTCCGTTGTTACGGCCGTGTATGTATGATTCAGCTGCCTCGTTGGTGTGGTACTTTTAGTAAAAGATTGTTAGAATGATCCACCTTAGCCTTTAAAAACCCAATTTACCTTTTGACTTGTTTCTCTTTAGCTCTAGTGGTGAAGATGTGTATCCTTTCCAAGCATATGATACGAAGCTAATCATGACAGAGCAAATGAGCGTACCAATTAAATGCTACACCCTAGATTAGTTAAGTGATCTGAGTGTTTTCATTTCCATATTTCGTGAGGTGCTTGGTCTTGTACAGGTGATTAAAACAAAAGAAGTGCTTAAACGGAAAAATCCTTGACTTCGGTTGGGATACATTTTCAATATAATCTCGAGTCTACTTGAGGACAAGTAGGATTCAAGTGGGGGGAGAAACAAGAAAAAAGAGCCAAAACATACCCCCAATTCTCTCTCTACCCCCAATTCAAAAACCCTAATTGATGAACATCTTCTAACAAAGATGGCTTTCAAAATCCACAAATTAACAATCTAAATTCCTTCTTCCCTTTTGTTTGAATCCTGTTATAACCCCTGAAATTAGGATTAATCATTGATTGATTAATCTCATATCGAGCGTGTTAGGCGGGTTTCTCATCTTGGGTTTTTGTAATTTAGATTTGTTATTCTCCTCTTTAAATCAATTAGACTCCGTTTCCGTTTCCGTTTAATCTCGCTGTCATTGAAACCCTGATCTGTTTTTCTTTTCAATCCTTTTTTATCTTGATCTCCCTTCAATCCTTTTTTTAGGGTTTTGTCGTCTGCTGTTTCTTTTTAAGGTTTGGTCACCATGCCTGTCCAACGTTCTAATGAAGACCAAGCTGTTCGTATTTCTAAATCTATTTTTGTAACCAATTTTCCTGATAATCTTGGGTCGAAGGAATTGTGGAAGGTTTGCGAGGGGTATGGGAAGGTGATAGACGTTTTTATTCCTAATCGTAGATCCAAAGCAGGTAAACGTTTTGCTTTTGTCAGGTTTATTCGTGTTAACGATTTAGATCGTTTGGTTGGAAATCTTTGTACGATTTGGATTGGTCGTTTCCATCTCCATGCCAATGTTGCCCGTTTTGAACGTGCAAACAAACCTGTAAAACCATCGGGGCCTTCTCAATCCAATGCGCATGGTACATTTGGGTCATTTGTTTCTGCTGCTAGAGACTTTCCACCATTGATTGCCTCTGTTGCTCCTGTATCTTCCTCACCGGCGTTGGTTTTGGATGATTCTTGTGTTGTTGAACGTGACCTCTCATGTCATGTCATGGGGCGTGTGAAAGATATTAACTCCATTCCTAACCTACGGATTCTATTAGCTAAGGAAGGTTTTGAGCATGTGAAGCTGTCATATTTAGGTGGGTTATGGGTGTTGATAGAATTGGATAACGAGGGTTCTAAGCAAAAGTTTTTGGATCATGTAGGCGTTAACTCTTGGTTCTGTACGCTTCTTAATGCCTATAATGATTTTGTTAGTGATGAACGTGTTGTTTGGGTGGACATTGAAGGTATCCCACTTCATGTTTGGTCTCGAGAAACGTTTGCCAAGATTGGTAACAAATGGGGCGAGGCTTTGGATATCGAGGATAATTTTGGCTCCTCTTTTGCTCGTAAGCGGTTGTGCATCTTAACAAAACAACCAGAATCTATATTGGAGAAATTCAAGGTGATTTTTAAAGGCTAATAATCAGACCTGCATTTTATTAGATTATTCATGGTTGATATGTTTTCTTTATATTAGTACTTGACCGCTTCTCTATCGTTTGTTAATCTTCTTGTGTGTATTTAATGATTTACTCACCATCAAAAACTTTGCTTAGATATCCAAACTCGTGCCAGTCTCTCAGGCTGAACCCCTTTTATCATTAGCTTAGGTTTAACATAAATTAGATTAATTTAACATAACTAAAATACTGATAAATTAGATATTAACGCTCTCGCTCTTAGTGATTGACACCTTACTTACCAACGAAGCTACATCTTGACCAGGGACACTGCCTATTAGAGTGTTGTTTTTAGGTATAGTCGACATAAAATATAACACCCCCATTTTTGACATATAGCGGCGGAAGCTAATTTGGGGTATTATTTCATAGTACAACAGTCATAATAATAGAAAACGACTCAAAAGAGACGTTTTTAAAAGATAAGTTATCATTCATTATTTCATCAGAGTTTTTACAAACAGAGGTCCCAAAATCTACATGAAAACATAAAGTTTGAATGATAACAGTTTAGCCATCTTCAAGTCTGCGCCACTCCGCGCCATAAGATGTTCAATTACCTGAGATAAACATGCTAAAAAAGTCAACACAATGGTTGAGTGAAATTCATATGTTTATAATAAATAGTGTGAATACAAGTCTTCATAAGAGTGGGTTACGTTGTTATACACCCATAAGTGTAATAATTGCAATGTGTATAATTATTATAGAAAACAGTATTATCGCGTCTAAGCTTATTGCACTCAAACTGACTAGTGTATATATCAATAATGATATATATAAAGATAATGGCCCCCGTGTAGGTAATTGCCATATACATATGAGTTTCAAATATAGTGCGTTTGGTTACCTATCCGGCTAACACAAACGGGATTCGTCAATCCCAATAGGCCTATTCACAATATTCACGTTCACTCGTAAGTGATTAATGGTCCATGATGGTGGGGGTCTTTTGGCATACATGGACTTAGACAACAAATGCAATAATATATCAGGATAGCATACATTTAGAAAACACTTGTATTCATGATTTATAACATGTATCCCCCTCACGGGTTTATGAAATAGAAGATTTAAAAGTAAGACTATGAACTCACCTTATAGGGAAATCTGATTGATGGTAAAAGTATATCAAGTGAAAGTAACGGCTTCGTCACGCAACATGGGGTGATATGTCAAGTCTTAGTGTGATGGTTTATGTTTCAAAACTTCATAAAGTTTAACGTATATCTTTGATTTATTAAATTATGGAAATATTGTATCACTGTTCGGGCTATCATAATCCAGAAGCCATGTAGTATCGTTTGAGGAGCCAGGGCACTTTAAATTGTAAACCCAGCAAACTCATCAAAACGAAAACTCAAATGAAACCCTTCATATGAAATTCCCTAGTAACCTGATACGATAAGATTTTAAGTTTCTTCAAAAGTTAGTCGATGATAAATTACGTTAAATATATAACGTAATTGTTTTATAATGCGTCGATCGGTGATTAATAACGATTAATGTGTCGGGTTTTAATAAAATAGAGTTTTATAATCTTAATATATATTTTTATAATTTGTATAAATATATAATATTTTATATTTTGAAGTTTTCAAAAATGGCAATATATACCCTTGGTTTATAAACTTTTACGACTTTAGTCCTTTATATATAAAGTATATATAATTTAAACCTTTAACTTTGAAACTTGGAAAAATAGGTCCTTATAGTTATAACTTTAGAATAATGACATTTTTAGCCCTTTTAGTTATAAATTTCAGAAAGTTACGATATATACCCCTATGCATGGAAATATTTGCAAAACAAGTCCAAAAAGCCATGCAAGGTTATTTTAAGATTCCAAATGATATTTGCAGGTTATAGCTTATTAGAATAAGCTAAAATAAGATTTTTCAACATAACAAAAGTTTAGAAAAATGATTCGTTAGCTAGAAAATCAAAACGGGTCATTTTTAGGGTTTTAATCAAAAAATTCATGGGTTTGAGGATTCAAAGCTTCAAACAAGAGTTTATATATGATCTTAAGAGTATTATGAACATTCTAATACTGATTATAAGTTTATGGAACAAGATCTTAGGCTTACTTGAGCTAAAATGGACCGAAATGAGGTTTTCGGGTTCGTACGCCTAGAAATGGCTTCAAGACTTCATTTTTCTAGCTTCTTGGCTTCTATTATGAGCTTAGGGACTTTTATTGATCTTCTATTGCTGCTATGGAAAGGTTAGAACTCCATTTGAGTGTGTGAAGAAAGTGTTGAGAGATGATTTGAAAAGGGTGTTTTGTTCGTGTATTTATAGGGTGAAAACACCCTTGGTGCCCAAGTTTGCTTAGTGTAGTGGATCTAGGTCTATAGATAGATGATTCATGGAAGCTAGGTGATGAGTAATATGAGCTAGAAAAATATCTAAGCAAGATATATGGTGTTGGAGGGGTTCGGCTAGAAAAAGAGACAAGGAGGTGATGTAGCAAGCTTGGTGGCCAAGAGTTGAAAGGAAGGTGCTTGTAAGCTACTTGGGTGGCTACTTGGTGATGTCATAGAGGTCAAGGCTTGCTTGAGGTGCTTGGTTGCTTAAAATGGGTAAAAATGCAAGAAAAGGGGTGTCGGGTTCATTTCATTTTTCAGGTTAGGGGTTCTAGGGTTTAATGTTTATGTTATGGTTAGGGTTTGAAGATAGTTTAGTTTAGGATTAGTGTTAGGATTAAGTTAGGGTTTCAGGATTAAAGGTTTAGGGTTTAGTTTTAAGTTTTAGGGCTTTAGTTTTTTCAGTTTAAAGTGAAATTAGGGTTTTAGGGTTTTGTTTAGGGTTTAGGGTTTTAAATTAGGGTTTTAGATGACTTATGGTTTAAGTTTAGGGTTTGAATGCTTAAAGGAAAAATCCTTAACTTCGGTTGGGATACATTTTCAATAAATCTCTTGAGTCTACTTGAGGACAAGTAAGATTTAAGTGGGGCGTATTTGATGACATCAAATAACGTTGCTTTTATAGCATCATTTATCCCAAGTAAATTACTCACTTTTATATAATTCTTGCAAGAATTGTTACTTAATTGCTTAAAGTTGTTAATTGCAGTAATTATGGAGTACGTTATGAAGACAAGCTAAAAGGCGCACATTTTGGAGCTTAAATGATGATATTTAAATATTGCTTATTTCTGACTACATACATCGTATCCAGCAAAGAAGATTCGGCGTATCAGCACCAGGACTTCATAAGAAAACGCGTTTGTTCAATATCCAATACGGCGTATCCTTATGACTACATACGCCGTATCCAGTTGGTCAAACAATCAAAGATCCTGCAATAAATATGATTGTAGACAGTTATTACTGATTGATTATGAACGTAGCACGTACTCCAAGGAATTCACCCCAATACGCCGCATTGACCTCACTTAATACGGCGTATCCACTCATTTTCAGAGACTATAAATAGAATACTCAAAAATGAGTTTTCAGTGTACTTAATCATATTCTCTATACCATAAACATAAAAGTTGATTTTCTGAAGAGACTAAGAGCAGCCAAGGTCAAGCATCAAAACTAATTCGATAGAAGACGCCGTGTAGTTCCTATACTCTTGTAATCATTTGATTTTTGGTATCGTTCGTTAACTCGGTTAGTTTACCTTGGTTGTTTGATTACACTTGTATTATTACAATGGTTATGGGCTAATACCCTCGGGTATTAGCCACTTTAATGAAGATTTAGTATTTGGTTTGTTTAATCTCGATTGCTTAATTTATCTTTCATTGTTTAATTATGTTTATCACCTCATACTTTTCTGTGTTCTTGAATATGCGACCTATCATTCAACTGGGTCTAGTGAGACTGACCAAGTGATCTAGATACTGAGATAGCTCTCTATATCGTGTTTTATATATCTGGACCAATAGGATCACAAATAATGTCCTATCTTTGCCTTTAGATTAGTGAGCTTAGTTGAACTGGCAGGTGACCTGTGACAACCATGACTTGAGCAGGTTAGTCAAACCATTAGTGTTGACTTATGTATCTGTTGCAATGTATGGGTTATGTGTTATATGTGATTATACGTGTTTATATGTGTTGTGTGGGATATGTGAGATTTGATAATCAATCCATTGAGCTTGATCGTCTCATTGGGATTGGATTTGTGTTGGATTTTGTAGAGTTCATTTCATTCACTTTTGGTGACAAGGAAATGATTTTGGTGATTGAAGCGGTTTCGCGTTAATTGTGTAAGTAATTATACGTATATGTACTTTTGTGTTAGTAATATTAGGATAAGATTAGGTTCTAGTAGTTAGAATATGATAGAAATGAAATTTCTATTTTTGGAAAGTTAGGGTTAATAAAAATAAAAAGTTATTTATTTTTAAAAGTCTAGTAAATTGCGTTTAAGCAAAAAGGTATGCGCAAACAAGCTAAGGTTTTTATAAAAACTTAAGGTAATGTTAATAATTAAGTAATTAATAAATAAATAAAAAAAATAAAAATAAGGCCAATCGGCCGGTTTTAAGGAAAAGAAAGAAAAAAAGGAATTTTAATAGGAAACAAATACTAATTAGACTTTATCTAGAATTAGTTTGGGGGCCTATAAATACAAAATAAAATCCCATAACCCTAAAATTCGTCTAAATATAAAGCTGAAACTATTGGTAATCAATAAATAACCAACCAACACGACATCACATCAAATGGGGTTACATCGTGGATGAGCTTCGTTTGTGGGGAGTGAGTTCGATGGTGTAGTGGTGGAGTTGGTGGGATTGGATGAGATGTGGAATGCGAATGAGATGCGGTTGTTTATAAAAGCACGGGGTTGTTAAATTTGAACTTCAAATTATAAAAACTTTAAAAATTGATGGCAACCATCGGAGTGGTATGACAACCGACAACATGTATGAACAACCAACTACTCCTTTCCTACCGAAATAAATTAAAGACATTTTCATATTTCCAACCGAAAATTATTAAAACCTCCCCTTTTTTTAAAGTTTTCAACTTTCAATTGGTGAAAATACAAGAAAGATAGATGTAATTTCCTAAAATCAGCCGTGGACTTTCAGTCATTATACTTTCCTATTTTGCAGTCCACTTCCTAAAACCATACTTGGACTTTCAATTCATATATGGGGGGGTTGAATTTCGCATGGGTTTGAAGGGCAGCCCCTTGTACTTTCCTAATTAGCATCAGTGAGTTTCCAAAGACCTTTGTAAATTTGTTAGTTTTTCAAATTCCACTATATATTCAAGAACATAGCCTTTTTTTCCTTTATATAAGTATATATATAGATTTAGGCTGGATGGAATAAGGAGGGTTCACTCACCTTACACCTCAGCGCCACGTCAGCTTTCTCTGTCCAACTTTACCACTACAACCTTTCAAAACACAAACCGTTTTAACACTCACGATTGACTACGTGATTTCAAACCGTTTAAAACACCACATTTCATACCCAAGACTCACTTATCAATCATTTTTTATTTAATTACATTCATTCAAAAATTAAAAATGTAAACTTTACGAAATTAATATAAACTTAAACGTAATTAAAACTTTTATTCATAACATTAAAAATATTAAATAAAAAAGTACAATACCGAAAAATAAAAATACATAACAAAAGTTACGATACAAACAAATCTAAAACTAAGCATTTTGAGCCAAGTTTTCCGGTTCAAATCGTGTCGAAGTTTTGATGCGCTTGTGATGATCTGATCCGACCTCATAACTCGTTTTGCACTTGTTCTTTCGTTCGTAGCGGGTACGTACCAGGTCTGATAGTGCTTCCTTCCGGCAACCATATACGGAAATTGGCGACACTTGTTAAGACGATTTCAGAACCAGCTGATGATGACCACAAAGAAATTTTGTATAATAAAAAGCAGGAATCGATAAGAAAAGATGTGGAAACGACCATTTTGGATGTTCTTAAGAAGAAATTTGGCATTCTAGCCATCCCAACACGAGCGCTAAGAAAAGATAGAGATGTTAAATGATGTACACATGCATCATATTACATAACTAATGATTCGAAATACAAAGAAGATTGGCGATATCTCTTACATATCCCTCATCAAGAAAGTATTCAGATGGGTAAGTTACGACGTTAGCCCACAGAAAGGAATCTAGGTGCTCGGCCGGTTTTGAGATCGTTAAACAAAGGGGATTGATATAAAACATTGATGTCGTTGTTCGAGCCTCCAGCTAACACCAAAAAGAAAGCATGCCATATCCAAAATTTTTGTGCGACGCAACGCTTCCCATCCAAATGAACGATTCGAAACCTTTATCAGCACGTCTAACATATTAAGCTTTAAAGGCGTACGGACCAACCCAAACCACCTCCAATCCCGTACAATCAAGAATTTCCTAACATCCTCCCCGAAAACACCCGTTGCATTTCTTGTGATGCCGATAAAGTTTTTTCAACATCAGTCACCGTAGTGTCCTCAAATACTCAGACCAGTAAATTCATAACAACTTGACGAAAAATGACCAAGAGACCCTTACGTTAAGAGATCTCTTACTTATTTGCATATATTCACTAGAAAACTAGCATTACGCCGTATCCAATTGACGAATTTTATTTATTTGCGAGGGGCACATTTATCAACGGGGAAATGCCTTCCTCTCACACGAATCCAGGAATACTTGAAAGTGTGCACAGTGATTACTTACTGCATTCACTATCTGGTTGAAAAGAGGACGAGCCATTCAGAACGTCTTCCGAAATCTAGTTCCATCGTACATCGGGGTCTCAGAAAAAAAGGCGGCGACTAGACGCGTATGAGCACCAGCACGATCTCTGGTCATGGTGTTTCTTGTCACTCGGTACTGTCGACTCATCTAAATATACGTAAAGCTTTCGAATTAATAAAACTCTTCTTACGGCTACTAATTTCTTCTCCTTCTTCTACATCATTTAGGCTCATAAACGTATACGAATTCATTTTAATTAAATGCAGAATGTGAGAAGTGTGTATAAATAAATTGAGAGAGATGTGTATAAAAATGGGTGAAGTAATGAGTATTTATAGGTAAAAAAAAGATTAAATTTTTTTTTTTTATAAAATAAACGGTAAGAAAAATGTGGGCCCAACTCGTTACCACTCACGGTGGTGAGTGGTTCACCACCTTTGAACCAACTCTAAACTCGCTCGAGACTAAAGGTGACCAGCCTAAGGTTTTGCGTGACTTTTGTTTGTGAATGTTGTACTATACCATTTACTACGTCCAGCTTATACTTAGTTTACTAAATTTTAATTACACATTCATGTACTTTGTAGGTAGGGCTTGGACTAACAATTGACGAGTAAAAAGACGTGCTTGTGGGCCTATATTGGGGTCACTACATCATGTGGTATTCCAGTAGTACAACCTTATATTGTCCATTAAAAGGTTAAGGCAAATGAGGTGACGGGTTTTATTCAGTAAAGAGCCCCTCCACACAACTTCCCCATAATGTCCCCACGACATATCCCGACTGACATTCTTAAAACGTGTCCCAATGTGCCAAAACCAAACAAAAAGCTACTATAATCTACTACTCCAATTGAGTATCAAATTATCAAATAGTTTCATGTCGTCTTATAGTAGGTTATAAAATAATCAATTACTACTGAAAATAGTAGTAACGATTGTTTTTCTACAAAAAACTGACCATATGCCAAAAAACATGTGACAAATTCATTGACGTGGTAACAAGTTCATTATTATGGATAAGACTGTGCCGTTTTTAATTAGGTTTGATAGACCTCATTTAAGCATTAGAAAGATTCGACCCAAAATACCGGTGATCTAATTAAGATAAAATAGAAAGAACGAGATTACTCGCGTATAGAGCAACAATGTAAAAGTTAGCATTAATTTGTTTATATTCTTCTCTTGTTTTTTTTTAATTGAATGCCAGAGTGACAAAAAAAAATTATGAATAAAATTTTAATCAAGTATTCAAATAATTAATAAATTATATTGTCTTTCTAAATACCGGTATCATTGTGGAACAACGTTAATCAATTTTTTAAATTTTTAAATAAAACCAAAGTTTTAACATTTTCTCTTTTATATGTAGTAATGAGTAATGATAAAGATTAACATATCCATCAGATTATCTCAAATTTCATTATTTATGCTCATATATCTATCGTAGTATCTCAAATTTCATTATTCATGCTCGCTACAAAAGCAAAGTATTATTTCATTAACTATAAAGGTGACCCGGCGTTGAGAATACCAGTATTTCGTAATAGAGGTAAAGGTTTCAAATTCGACGGAGAGAAAATTAATCCCTTTGAGGTCACGAAGGTTCACCTGCATTAATTTCTTTTTTTTTGAACGGCAACTTTTTATTAAAAACTAATCTAAAAATGTAGTCATTTTAAAATTAGCCGGCTTGATATACTGAGCATGAAACCTAAATAACTCCAAAAGAAAAAAGAAAAGAAAAAGCAGCCGATTGATATATGAAATCCAACAAAGAATAACAGTTGATACAATTTTTTAGCAAAAACTTAATCACCTCTTCATTCTTTTATTTTAAAAAAAGGGTGTATATATATATATATATATTATATATATATATATATATATATATATATATATATATATATATATATACTAGTTACATAACCCGCCCACGGGCGGGTTTCTTTCATAAATCTTTTTTGAAGACAATATTTGTCGTTTAGTTGTAATGGATTTTGTGTTTCTGTTAACATAAAATCTTAATTCCTCTTTTTTGTTTCATTATATATAGTATGACATATAGTCGTCCGTGAACACCGTATTTATTAAAAGGAAACCAAACTTTGATGTGTATGCCCAACGGACGGGTTCGGTTCATGCATGTTTTTTGAAGACAATTTTTTGTTTGTGTTAACATAAAATCTTCATTCCTCTTTTTCGTTTCATTATTAATAGTGTTACATATTGCTGCCCGTGTTAGAATATCGTCTTTGTTAATAGCAAACCAATCTTTGATAGTTTTTGCTCAACGGACGATTTCGGTTCACAAATATTTTTTGAAGACAATCTTTGACGTTTAGTTGTAATGCTTTTGTGTTTGTATTAGTTTTAAGTTAAATGTTTGACTTTTAGTAATTAGAACTCATCCTACTATTAAGTCTAATTTCACATGTCTATAGTCTGACCTTTATTCTTGTCATTTTGGATGACATGGTTCGGGTTGGACATTCTATGGGTTATAATTTGGATGGGTGTTTGAAGATGTTTTTAAATGAATATTCTTTCTCTCAATATTCAAGGTCTTGGGCACAAGACGAAAAAGGAGTGGGTTAAGGAGTTAAATTGTAAGCATAGGATCAATTTTTTAGCGTTGCAAGAGACAAAGATGGATTGTATTTCTCATATGGACGTAAAGTCCCTATGGGGAAATTCAAACTTTGATTTTGTTGCCAGTGACTCATTAGGGAATTCTGGTGGTATTCTTTGTATTTGGGAGGCTTCTATCTTCAAGAAAGATGGCGCTACTATTTCTGATAATTTTATAGCTATTTACGGCACATGGTTACCTCGTAATGTCAAGATTCTTTTGGTGGCGGTTTACGCTCCTCAACAGCCTGGGAGCAAAAGGGCTCTTTGGGATTTTTTATCTAATCTTGTACGGAGATGGAACGGCGAAGCTATTATAATGGGTGACTTTAATGACGTTCGGACTATGGATGAAAGACTTGGTTCGTCTTTCAATGTTTCTAGTGCACGGTGTTTTGATCGGTTTATTGTGTCTTCTGGTCTTGTGGATGTCAAGTTGGAAGGGTACTCGTTTACTTGGTCGCATCCCTCAGCCTCCAAAATGAGTAAATTAGATCGCTTTCTTGTTACGGAAGGTATTATCTCGCTTTATCCGTCTATTTCAGCTTTGTGTCTTGACCGTCACTTGTCCGATCATCGTCCTATTCTTTTGAGGGAAGTTTTGTCTGATTTTGGTCCGACTCCGTTTCGGTTCTATCAATCTTGGTTAAGGATGGAGGGTTTTGATTCGATGGTGGAGCATGCGTGGTTGTCTTTTTCGCATTCTGATTCCAATGCTATGGTTAGGTTCAAGAAGAAATTGCAAGACCTTAAGTCTATTATTCGTTTATGGGTTAAAGATAAAAAGTTTCATCTTCATAACGCAAAGAATTCCCTACAGAATGATTTGATCTCTATTGATAAAGACTTGGAAAGGGGAAACGTTTCTGATGACATCCTTCTCAATCGGATGGATCTAAACCGACGGCTGCAAGATATTAAACTTTTGGAGGTTAAGGATCTGGTTCAAAAATCTAAAATCAAATGGGCTATCGAAGGAGATGAGAATTCTAAATTCTTTCATGGTATTATTAATAAGAAAAGGTCTCAGTTGTCGATTCGTGGTGTTTTCGTTGAGGGCACTTGGTGTACTGATCCGAGTATTGTGAAGGAGGCATTTAAGAATCACTTTGAAGTTCGATTTCAGCAACCGTGTCATGATCGTCTCAAACTTAATGCTCCTTTTCATAATCGGTTATCTTCGGATCAGGTGGATGAGCTGGATAGGGCAGTATCGAGGGACGAAATTCGTAGGGCTGTTTGGAACTGTGGCGAGAATAAGTCTCCTGGCCCCGATGGTTATACGTTTGAATTTTTTAGAAAGTATTGGAGTCTTGTCGGAGCGGATTTTTGCGATGCGGTCGACTATTTTTTTAAGTCTGGTACGTTTCCAAGGGGGTGTAACTCGTCTTTCATCGCCTTAATTCCTAAAGTTAATGATGCTAAGTTCGTTAATGATTTTCGGCCTATCAGTTTGATTGGATGCGTTTATAAGGTGATCACGAAAGTCTTAGCTAATCGTTTGGCTACTGTTATATCCGATTTAGTTTCCGAGACTCAATCGGCCTTTGTTGCTAATAGACAAATATTGGACGGTCCTTTTATCTTAAATGAGATGTTAAACTGGTGTAAGAGAAAAAAGAAGCAAGCTATGTTTTTTAAGGTTGATTTTGCTAAGGCGTATGATTCGGTTCGGTGGGATTATCTCTTGGATATTCTTCATGCGTTTGGGTTTGGGCCGAATTGGTGTAGGTGGATCCGTGGTACTTTTACTTCCTCCATGGCTTCCATATTGGTTAATGGTAGCCCAACGTCCGAGTTCCCTTTTTGTTGTGGGTTGAAACAAGGTGATCCGTTGGCCCCTTATCTTTTCATTCTTATTATGGAGTCGTTACATATCTCTTTCTCCCGTGTTGTTGATGATGGGCTGTTTAAAGGTTTTCAATTGCATGGCTCGGTTAATATTTCTCATCTTTTTTATGCTGACGATGCCATGTTCATTGGAGAGTGGTCCGAACAGAACTTACATAATATTGTTAAAGTTCTTAATTGCTTCCATCTTGCGTCGGGTCTTAAGATCAACATTGCTAAGAGCCAAGTCTTGGGTGTCGGGGTTTCTCAGAATGTTGTTGTGCAGGCGGCGAATAGGATCGGGTGTGCTGTTTTGAACACTCCTTTTCGTTATCTTGGTGTGACGGTTGGGGAGTGTATGTCTCGGAAGTCGGCTTGGGTTGGCTTGGTGAACAAACTCCAAGCCCGGTTATCTAAATGGAAGGTTAAAACCCTTTCCATAGGCGGCAGATTGACCCTTCTTAAATCCGTTCTTGGGGCCTCTCCAATTTATTATATGTCAATCTTTAAGGTTCCAAAAGGCGTGTTGAAGACTATGGAATCTATCCGTAGTAAGTTCTTCAACGGTGTTGATTCTTCGGATAGAAAGATTTCGTGGGTAGCTTGGGACAATGTCTTAGCGTCCAAACTGAACGGTGGTCTTGGTGTCTCAAGTTTCTTCGCGTTGAATCGTGCTCTTTTGTTGAAGTGGGTGTGGCGCTTCATTTCTGGCGATGGCTCTTTATGGTGTAAAGTTATTCAAGCGATTTATGGCTCAAAGTTTGATCTTCATGTGACCGATCAACCCTCGATTTGGTGCTCTATTTTACGTGAAGTAAAATCTTTGAAAGATTCTGGTTTTGATTTTTCTTCGCATTGTAAGAAGCGGATTGGGGACGGGTCTTGTACTAGTTTTTGGTATGATATATGGTTAGCTGATGCCCCTCTTTGTGTTCAGTTTCCCCGTTTGTTTGCTCTCGAATTGGATAAGGAGATTGTGGTGGCTAATAAAATGGGAGCTTCTTCGGTCTCAGCTTCTTTTCGCCGGGACGTGCGTGATGGAGCTGAGCGGCAGCAGTGGGATGACCTTTCTTCAATTATGAACTCGGTTGTCCTCTCGTCTTCCAAAGATAGGTGGACTTGTGATTTGTCGGGAGATGGAGAGTTCAAGGTTAAAGTCATCAGAAACTTTATTGATGACTTGTTTCTCCCTTCGTCGGATGTTGCAACGAGATGGGTAAAATTCATTCCCATTAAAGTTAATGTTTTTTCTTGGCGTGCTCGTCGTGATAGGTTACCTACTAGAGTCAATCTTAGCCGTAGAGGTGTTTTGTTGGATTCCCATCTGTGTCCTCTTTGTAATGCTGCTATGGAGGATGTTCAGCATGTTTTCTTTCGATGTGACGTGGCTCGGGTTGTTCTTCGTAAAATTTGTCGTTGGTGGGATTTGGATTGGCAGGAGATTTGTTCTTTCTCGGATTGGGATGCTTGGTTCTTATCCTTTCGACTTTCTTCCCGTCTCAAGTCTATTTTAGAAGGTGTTTTTTATGTTGCTTGGTGGCGGATTTGGAGGCTTCGAAATCAGTTGGTCTTTGACGCTTCGCCTCCTAATCGTTCGACGATTTTTGATGACATTGTTTCTTGGTCCTTTTTATGGTGTTCTAGTAGATGTAATAGGGTTTTTTCTTGGGAGTATTGGTTAAAAAACCCCTATCTTATTTCTTTGTAATGTCTTTCTAGCTCCTTGCTAGTTTTTTTAATAAAGTTGCCGTTCAAAAAAAAATGGTATGTTCTCAACAATTGTTCAGAGATCGAAGCGTACAAGATGGAAGTGTTTTTATTATGAACATTTTTTTTTCTGATATTATATTTTTAATAATTATACTAATATCACGAACATTACGGTGCATTTGCTACCGACAAAGCTACAACTAATTTACAAAATGAATTTCCTCAATGGTTTAAGGATAAGGTAAACTCATTGGTCCTCCAAAAAGCCGTGTTCGCTCCATTACCAAGTTTAATATGCATGTATTTCTTGAGATCAATACCCTTATTTTTCAATGCTCTAACTTCATGAATAATGTTCAACCAACAAGACGTATTACCTGTTCTTTTGATCACACCAGCTTTACCATCGACACCATGAATCGCCTTAATGACTCTAGTCCATAAGGACGAATCTTGGCTATAAAATCTCCATAGCCATTTAAATAGTAACCCTCTATTAAGAGCATATAAACTCGAGACACCCAACCCACCTCTCTCTTTAGAAGCTAGAACCAACTTCCATTTAACCTAAGAAGCCTTTCTACTACTGGAATCATGCCCATTAAAAAACTGACTTCGCAACTTTTCAAGTGAGTTAAGAACACCAGTTGTATATATATTATCGTTAAGATCAGATTATTTAATAATGAACCTTTTGAATTTCAATTACTTTGTGTTTTGATTGACATATTTTTTTGTATCAAATCAAATTTTTTTCTGACTCCACCCCCTCTAGTAACACTTTAATTAATTCACATATATATTAAAATTCCAAAGTTCCAATGCAACCCGTTAGTTTCTTCTCAACACTTCTAGTTCGGAGAGAAGAATGTTCACTATCGTAATGTTATGGGCATTTATACTATATATAAATTAGGGGTGTGCACGGTTCGGTTTGGGTCGGTTTTTAGCTAAAACCGAAATAGTCGGTTTTTATAAAACCAAAAACCGAAACCGCTCGGTTTTTGGCGGTTTGGTTTTTTCGGTTTCTCTGTTTTTTCGGTTCGGTTTTTCGGTTTTGTCGGTTTCAATCCGTTTATATTTGGTTGTGGCTAATTTATATTGATAAACTTGTTTTACGTAGAAAATTGGTTATTTTTTTTTATTTTTTTGCCAATATGAGCCTAATAATGTTTACTCAAATTTCTACAATTTATAAATGAGACACACACACACACACACATGCAATTGAAAATACACACAGTATGATCATTGTCATATATGTAACGATATTTTGTCAAGTAAACACACATACATGACAAACATATATATAAACATTAAGATATATATGCATTATAATTCCACCTACAAAATAAATATGAATTTAAAATTGGATTTATTATTTATTTATTTATATTATATTAATTATATATTATTATAAAACTGGTTCGGTTCGGTTTTTAGACGAAAACCGAAACCGAACCGAAATTTTTCGGTTATTGAAAAGGTAAAAACCGAACCATCGGTTTCTAGTTTCGGTCGGTTATTTTGGTTCGTTTTTTCGATTTTCGGTTTGTTTCGGGTTTTTCGGTTTTTTCTGCTCACCCCTAATATAAATGATGTATCCTGTATTCTTGAATCTTAAAACTTAAAAATTAAAAATTAAAACTTATCAAAACATGGTCTAACCACATTTCAAAATAAAAAATGAAAAGTAAGAACCAAAAACAAATGTACATACACAGTTTAAAAGAACAAATATGCATCACGGTTTAAAAAAAACTATCACTATAACTATATGCCGTTATAAAATCTCATTACTATACACAAGTACTCGTCTAGTTATACTTAATTGCATACCAAAACTAAAGCTTATCGTGTATATAACTACTTTCACCTATAATATAAAGAGAATATAAATAATATTAAACTCTAATTAAGAGAGAAGTTTATTTTTCAGCTATTAATTATATCAACTATACAATAACCAGGCTGGGTCAAAAAAGTAAGCTAGGCCACTTGATTTGTTATTTAGCGGGTCATACTATTAAAGTGGGCTGGGCCAGACTAGAAAAATAAGTTGGTGCATTTGCTTTGTTATTTAGCGGGCCAGACTAAAAAAAGTGAGCTCGACCATTTGATTTATTATACTAAATGGCCTTTGGTGGGTCGGACTAAAAAAATGGGTTGCGCTTTTTTGATTTGTAGGCTGTAATGAGCCGGACTAAAAGACATTAATTGGGCTGGGCCATTTATCAACTAGCTAAAACAACAAAATAATTTATATAAAAAAATACATGCGTCGGCTACAAATCAAACGACAAAGTATGCAAACACCCCATCATGAAGCGCAGATTTACAAACCTCGTTGATACGACACATAAGCTTTAAACACAATGTATTTTAACCGAATGCATTTTTAAAAAATGTGATAATTTCATTTTTTGAAAATATGAGCATTGCGATATAAAACCTTATTAGTTACACCCTTGATAATATCGTTGTTGTTAGATAAATCAACTGAGCTAGCTCAGTTGGCCACCAAGGGTATCTTTGGGTATGTGAGTTCCCCACCAACCTAGAGGTTGTGGGTTCAAGCCTCGTTGGAGGCATGCGTGAAATATATTGTGAGATAGATTGTGAAAAAATTGTCGTTCTAAAAAAAAATCGTTGTTGTTAGATAATAAAGGTTCATAAGTCTGTTGGATTTGGTGTGTCTAGTTGTTAGGTTTTGTTTAGGTTAACCACTATTTTTATAAACCATTCGGTTTCGGTTTTGTGTCGGTTTGGTTTTCGGTTGTCAGTTTATTTTGGGTTTGGTTTTTCGGTTTTTTTTATTTCTATACGATTTTTCGAGCTTTGCTTTTACAAATTCGTTTTAGAATATACCAAAACACAACACCTTCAAAGCTTTAAAGAAACAATCCAAACAAGATAAACAAAAAACACAACAATGACAATAGAAAACAAATGATCATATAAAATACTAAAAATTTTGTTTATGTTTTATAAAACAACACAATAACAACGATAAGAACCTAATAAACACAAAAACTCTTAGAAGAGAGCTTGGTACGTGTCTATAGTTAATCTAGCGAAGCATATTCATCGTCCCTTAGCTTCGATAAGAACTTATTTTTGTTCTCATGTTTATATAAATCGGTTCGGTTTATATTGGTTTTTTAATGCTAAAACAAAACAAACCAAAACGTCGGTTTTTTCAAAATTCAAAAACCAAACCATCGGTTTTTCAATCGGTTTCGATTCTTCGGTTTAAGTTCAATTTTTTGATTTCCTACAACCCCTATATATTCTCTGCATCAATCACTACAAAAATAATATCATTTAATGACCCAGAAAAAAGTGTCACTACAAATATAAAAGTGTCACCAAAGTATCAAAGAAGTGTCACTAATTTTTTTTTCTTCTCATACACTTGCAAAAATATAAATAGAAGTCCGGTAGGTAAAGTCTATTTATAATAACAAAGAAAATGTGAGTACATATTTTTTGCCTTTGGTGACATATTTTGCTTTTAAAAAATGCCATTAAATGTCAAAATTCTAAAGGATTCTCAAAAACGATTTTAAAATGTCACTAAAAAGTTAAATTTTAAGTGATATTTTTTTGTGTCATTAAATAGTTTCTAACAGGCTCGTGATTTTTGACCGGCTAAATCGCACGGGTCAACCTGGTTTTTATAATATTGCCATATATATCTTTTAGATATTCCTTGAATAAATATGAAAATAAAATCTCCAAGCACAAGAAAGATAAAATATTCACAATAAAATATCAAAAGTGAAAGAAAGATACGGAGAGAGAGAATAGTAGGGCCGTGAATGAGGATGGTGAATAGTAATCTTGTCTCGTGTACTTGGACCCACCATGTGAACCCTCCTTTGGATACCTCTTTTTTTTAAAACAAATTTCTCGATACATATAATTCGTCCGTCTATATTCATTTCGAATGGCCCTAAATTCAATTTAATTATTTGTAATTTATAAACACTCGATAACTTGGGTAAAAGGGACTCACCCCGGTAAATTGTATTACTCCAAAAAAAAAACGTTTAAGCACAAAAGATGTAAGTGAAGTCCTACATCAAAGCCTGTTACATAGGCAACAACCAAGCATTAGAAGATGCTAAAACCAAAATCCCTACACAAGAGGACAAACCCTCTCATGACTACTAAAGAATAATTTTACTTCCTACCACTATTAAGGAGTTGAAAATCACGGAACGCTTTAATCTGTCCCGGTAAGTCACGTATCTAGTCCGCATAGTCATCATCATACATATCAAACTCCTCTTCAAGTGGGTGACCACCACCAATCGACGACATGTAAGCCTCATACTCATCGTTTGATGCAAAAACCTCATCCTCATCAGAGTCACTAATATTCGCAAGATCTAAATGTCCTAAAGATAGTTTCGGTTTACTTGAAGAAGCGACAGCCTCCTTAACAACCTCCTTACCATTTGTCGATTCATGTGCATTTGAAACATTAGTACTTACATTCCTCAATTCTTCCTTATTAGTGTTTTCCGAATCAGCCTTCTTGACCACATCCAAAACCGCATCCTCATCCCTTAGTTTATCAAAAGAGTTCTTTAATTCCAACAGATTAATACCATCATCAATATACTTATTAGCTCGGCTGTTTTCAGAATTATTTACCTTGGACGAAGACGGTTTAGAGGTTTTAATAACCCAAGTAGACTTAGTAAATCGAAGACCCTCAATTTGACGTGATTTCAGCAAAGTAGGCTGTTTTTTCTTCCCATTAACTTTCACAAAATCATCATCACAATTCAGAACCAGACGAACAACTTTAGGTTTCCTTGGGCATTCCGAATCTAAGTGATCAAAAATCTTACACGTTTCACAACGGGGAGGCCTCCATTCATATTCAACCGTGATTGTTTCCAAGGAATGCCCCTCCTCACCCTTAATTGGAATCGCCACAACAAATGACTCAACAAGAGCCTGTTCCGCACATACCTTAATAAGGACACGCACATAAGAACACCGTCCCCACGAATTGACACACATATCCTCCGTATGAGCATCCAACATAATAGGTCTACCTACCTTAGTGGTAATCAAACTCAGCCCGACTTCAGAATAAGCAACAACAGGTACATCATGTAATTTGACCCACACCGACACCGATTTAATCTCCTCTTTAATCAGCTTCTTAGTTGGATTCCAAATATTAAGCATAATAGGTATGAACCTAATACTCCATGGACCATTAGCAAGGACTTGCTCCATACCAGCCTTCGTCTCGAATTGAAAGAAAAAGAAACCATGATGAAACATGGATCTTTTAAGTCCAAACCGAGCCCAAGCAATCTTGACATAACTGTCAACAATAGGAAATGCATGTCTTCTTCCAATGAAGTAACCATAAAGCGTATTAGCAAATTTGTTTGCTTTTTCATCAACCGCAACACTAGGTAAAGCAATGTCCGCTCCAGGAATAACCACATCATTAACAAGCATAGACAAATTAACCATACTCGTATTACTTTTACGCTTTTTCTCCGCAAAGGACATAGGGCTAACATTAGTATCATTCAACGAACAAACAACAGCTTCCTTTTTATTACCATGCACATGCAACGTATCACCCTGATTATCCACGAGACAAGGCTCATCAGAAACCTCACTAACCGTTGACACACTTCTATGACCTTTAAGAATCGACTTTAAAGGCTGGTCCTTAGGATTATGAAGAGCAGGTCGCTCTGAGTTTGCATCAGCGATTTTAACACCCAAACCATCAAGCTTAGGCTCACCTCGTTTCGCCATAAGAGTTTTCCCAATCACCTTACCATCGATATTCTTCACCCTCTTCGCACGATCCTTTAATGTTGCCTCTGGCTTCTTTTTTCCATCATCCATAATACCACGAGGACTATTGAGGAATCCCTTTTCCATCTCTTTGAACCCACAACCTAACAAATCAAAAGCGGGAACCAAAGTAAACAAAACCCTATACAGCCAAAGACAACCAAATCACCAACGTTAATTATAGATCAGTCAATAAGCATTCCACGCACCACTGTCTCTTCTCGTAACAAATAAAAATAAGAATGTATAAGAGAACAGCCAAACCCAGTAATGACAACTTGAAACCTTAATATTCAACAGTACCACACAAGTTAACAAAGATTGTCACCAACAACAATCGAGAAACAATATACAGTCGCAAGGAAAACCACGATCGCAAGGAAAATTAGACCCTAATGAAAAATAAACAAAATAACCAAACCCTAATACTTAATCGACACGTTTAGGGATATAGGGAACGTAATAATCAGCCCAAGAATGAACAAGCAATTAAGATCGGCCCAAACCCTAATCCAAAACTACAAACGAAACCCTAATCAAATTTAATCTAATTATTACGTAACAATGATACCATGTCCACAAACAGATCAAGAATCAAAAACCCTCTAAGAGAATCGTCAAAAATCCAAAAAGATTATGACAAAACCCTAAAAAATAATGGAATCCAATCTGTTTAAGAAGCAAGTACACAAGGAAACAAAACAATAAGATAAAAATAAGAAAAGGAGATCAGAAGGTGGTCGGAAAAGGAAGATAAGGGTGGCCGGAAATCACCATCTAGAGAGAGAAATTTTTAGGGTTTATATCGAGTTGTTTTAAATTAACACTCGATAACTTGGCATGTAAGTTAAAACGAGTTTTATAAAAAAAGGAGTGATGTTATAAGAAAAGTTCATTTGCATATTAGTTTTTTCTCGCATACTAAGGGACAAATCCTCACCATTCAGTTTGATCTAATGGTGGGGATTAATCTAAGATTTAATTAACAAACCTTTATTCTTTTGTCCAACTATATAATGCATTTATTTTTTCTATTTTCTTTTATTCCTCATTTTTCACACACATAAACGTGGTATCTTCCCCTTTTCCCCAAAATTAGTCACTACACTTCATCTTTCCATCCATAACCATTTTTCAATTATTCTTCAACTCTCCTTCCCATCTACATTCCGATCATCTTTGTCACACACATTTTACTATTCCGATTCGAATTTTTTGTGATCTGAAGATGACGTCACGAAGGAGGTGATGACATCAGCTAGGTCAGTCAACGATGTTGAAGAAGAAGATGCTTGATGAAGTGTCATTTTATATACTATTTCGGGGTAATTTAACCCCTAAATCATGCAAATATACCCAGATTATGTGCTTAATCGTTTGTTTTCAGGGTTTTAACACTCGGATGGTATTTGGAGGAAATACACGTGACTTGGGCTCATTTGGAGAAGAAACGGATAAGATTATAGACCTACACCAATTCCATGAAGAAGTATTACTTACAGAACGTGGAGACGGCGTCGCAGGCATAAAGTGACACCGTCGTGATCTATCCAGTGACGGCGTCAGAGATCTAGCGACGGCGTCAGGACGTGGCCGACTTAAAGAGGATCTAGAATTATCCACGTAGCGATGACGTCAGGACTTCAACGCGACGCCGTCGCAGCGATATCTCTATATATACTAAACCGATTTTAGGGTTTCGTGTGTGTAACTTTGTATAACTTTAGGGAGATGAACCCTAGTCTTTGTAGCAGCTTTAAAGGTCGTTTTAGGTCCTCAAACCCTATTGTAACTACCTTCTATCCATGTTTTAATCTAGTAAGAGTGTTATTCATTAATCATTCAATATGTCTATGTGTTGTGTGATTAATCTATGTTCTTGTTTTATTCTTAACATGCTAGGCTAAACCCTCCTTTGTATTTGCTTATGATTGCATGAAAGTCGGATTGTAGATCCTATTACTGTTGCTTCTTGCTGATTTGCGCATTAGGCTTTAGAAAACCAACTTTTGTCTGTATCGCTGTAGACACGTCTAGGGAAACGCGAGTGCGTAGAAAGGATACCATCGGGTAACAGTCTTCATAGTACCTTACCCCCTTATATGGTTGATCCCTCTTAAGGTATTTCACACGCATTTAATATACTCTTAGGAGCCTTGTAATAGTCTTCATACTACCTTACTTATGCGTTGCCTTAACGAAATAATTAATAGACGGCGAGTTCGTGTAATCCGTTCATGACCTAGGAAATACTTACATAAATCATCACATGTGTGAGAAGGCAACAGGATTAGGAGAAGCAATCTGATAAGTAATGCATGATTAAGTAAATATATTTAATTATCATAAAGTTATCACCGGTAGATAAGATATTAGTTTAATTAAATAGTTAAACAAACCAACCTCTCAAACCATAGATTTACCTGCTTTTTTATAAATATAAAAACACAAAAATAATCTTCTCTCAACCCTAGAATTTTGTTAGACTGTGATCAAGCCTTCCCAACCTATTCCCCTAGAGAACGATAACAACCCCCGAGTCTTGCCTATACTACTACCACAACGGTTAGGTGCTCTGCCTAAGGAGTTGTAAAACTTCGTGTAGAAGTCCTACGACGACCGCATCAAGTTTTTAGTGCCGCTACGTGGGGAATAGTTAGGTTTCAATCATTGTTTAACTTAGTTCTACTTGCTCGAATCCTTTTAAAGTGAGATTTTAATTCCGTATATTAGCTTTCTCGTAGTCTATCTTTTCTTTGTGTTAATTGTCTCGTAACCCATTCTCGTCAACCTTTATGGGAGAAGAGAATCCTATCCATACTCTTGGAGATTACTCCAAACCTAGCCACGAAGGCTACAGGAATACCATCGAGCTCCTCGTAGGGAACAACGTGGTACCTCTTCGATCCGACACTATCCGGTTGGTGCAAAACGAATGCTCATTCCACGGACTTTGGTTCGAGGATCCAAACCAACACCTCAAGGATTTCTTAAAACTTGTGGACTCACTTGACCTTGACAGTGAAAACAGGGAAAGAACGCGCCTGCGTTTATTTCAATTTTCCCTTCGCGATCAAGCTAGCAACTGGCTTGAACGTCTTCCTACAAGATCTATCACCACATGAGAGGATCTTACTACTCGTTTCGTTGCTTAATTTTTTCCACCGGGAAGAACCACAACACTCCACAACGATATCCTGATGTTCCAACAACATCATGGAGAATCTCTATCTGAAGCATGAACTCGTTTTAAGGACTTACTCTGAAAAGTCCCTCATCATGGTCTTGACTTATGGCTTCAAATTCAAATCTTCTATGATCATGTCGACTGCACCACCAGATGGGCATTGACTATGCATCAGGCGAGAGACTTAGAAAATTAAAGCCAGAAGAGGCTTGGGCTACTATCGAGAGGTTAGCCCAATATGAGGATGAAGGGTAGAATGATGCCTTCATCCCAGATAAAGTGAGCCTTAATTACAAAAATCTTGACGTCGAGCAATTACTAGGAGTCATGGAGCGTAAAGTCGATACACTTATAAAGGACGCAATCTCGTTAATGGGAAGAAGCGAAAGCGTATTCCGGATGAAAACCAACGAAATTTATCGACCAACCTCTGAGCTATCACGTTAAGAAGAATTTGAGCACATTGTGATGAACTTCATCCTCGATCAGGAAGAAAGTGTTAAGCAGCTCGAAGAATATATGAAGGTAATTATTGGCGATTTTATGCAACTCGCTTCGAAAGTTATAGGGAGGCTTAAAGATAAGATAAGTAAGGAAGGGAGTAGAATGAGAAAAATCATGAAGATCACAAAATACAAAATACCCTGACACGGAAATTCCGGAGCCCCTAGCCTGGCATAAATTCTCAAAAGACCCTGCGAAAAAAACATTCCACGATACCCTCAAATCTATCCCCACGAACCCATTATGGATAAGATATGTTCAACTGAACCTCTCAAACCCACCTCGTTTTCAAAAAAAACACCTTCGGTTTTAAACCAGGCAAAAGAGCTGGTCGAAACGTCAAGACTCGACATGACGAAGGAAATTCCGCAACAACCCAACCGACTCCTCATAATTGCCCGACCATAAAGGACGATAACCAATCTAAAGGCAAGACCCCGCCACACTACTCTTTTACACTCACGGTTAGTAACCGCGTGTTTGACCCCGGGGGGAAGCAAAAAAATTATTGACTTTTTCAAAAAGGTCAACAGTCAACGAGTTAGGGAAGTTGGACCATCCTGATGGCGTCAGGGTTAATATGTGACACCGTCGCAATGATATGGGTTTAATAATATAAAACCCCATCTCACTTCTCACTCGCCCCCACCACAAAAAACACTCTTTCTCAGCCATCACCATCAACCTTAGACCCGATTTTTGCAGCACGAAGCACAATCATCCTCGATTGGTAAGTGATTCATTCCTCTCACTCTCGCTTTCCTTCATCTCAATTCAATCCCAATTCCATTCAATTGTAACTTTACCCAATTAATTCATACCAAGGATCAATTGGTCAAAATTGATGATAATCGAACATAAGTCTAAGTAGTTTTTTTTGTTACTTAAGGTGTTAATCTATTTAAGCTAAACACTTTTACAAAAACAACTTGGATCTTAGATTAATGGTTTATGATTTTTCAATTATGCATTGTGGGTCTGAGGGGGGTGTTTAGGAATGGGTTTAACGGAAAATAACTTAGTTTTCCTTCGCAAACCATTTTCAAACGAAAAGTCGTCCTGACGGCGTCAAGACAAAACCACGATGCCGTCGTGACCCTCTAATCACACATACCTAACGTATTATCCTAGTTTAGTCTATTATTTGTGTTGATTTCATTTTAGACAATGAGCAAAAGACAAAGGAGCACAAGAGGGCAATCCTCCTCATCTCAAGAGGTTTCTATTGAAGAAAAAGTCTAAAGGCTTGGGGTATTTGAAAGTGGGGTCCACCAATTAAACTACGACACTCTTGCAAGGCGCCCCATCCATTCGGGAGACGTCATTGATTGGGAGTTCCTTGCTCGCCAAAACCTCGATCAAGCATTCTTCAACTCCATCAGTACCGACCCCTTCTTCGGGCCTCAATGGGGAAATCTTTTTCATGTTAACGAGCCTGTCTATCGAGAGTTGGTTCATGAGTTCTTGATATTACGTATAAGTCATGTCAAGAACTTAAGTTAGAAAATGCTAGACTTAAGGAAACTCAAGCTAAGTTTTTAAAATTTGATAAAAGCGCTAATTCACTAAGAGAAATGTTAAACAATAAAAATTTATCTAGTTGTAAAATAGGTCTAGGATTCGATAGTACTAAAGCGTCAACAAGCGGAACCAAACACCCATAAACTTTGTTGGGTCGTCAGCTGAATTTGCACCTGACGAATCCACCATAAAGGTGCACGGATCCACCATACCTGGATCCGTAGATCCATCAAATAGTGAAAAAGCAGTAGAACACATTTTTAGCCCACGTATATCTTCGAGATCGAATTTTGTCATTACTAGAAAGAAACTAATATATAATAAGATTGAAGAGTCAAAGAAACCATCACTTAAAAGCGGTTTAGGTTACGTCAAAACCGTGGTTTGTTTTAAAATCGATTTCTTAATTTATCATTGATTGTTTAATTATGTTTATCACCTCATACTTGTTTATGTGTTTGAATATGCGACATATCATTCAACTGGATCTAGTGATATGGACCAAGTAATCTAGATATCGGGATAGCTCTTCATATCGTGTTTCATATTATTGGACCAATAGGATCACAAATAACGTTCTGTCTTTGTCTTTAAATTATGAGCTTAGTTGGACCGGTAGGTGACCCATTTATGTTTTAGCAACCATGCTCTTAATTGACTGATAAAGATTGGAATAATGGACTACCAGTATATAAAACTCCATCAAACAATAAGTGGGTAAAGTACCGTTGGACTAGGGTTTTAACAGGATCACCACTGCTTTGATTCCCTAAGATAGATTATAATTAAACTAAAGGATACTTTATGCGGATGCGTTAATTGTGACAGGATTAATCATGTCTAGGTCTTAGGATGATGTCCCGACTAAGTCTTAAGAATGATATGCCACTTCGAGATAAGTAAATCATTGCACTAAAACAAACAAACCAACATTGAACCGGATTTAATATGGCTAATACAGTTTTCTATCATTTGGCTTGTACCGCTTTTCTAACTTCTAATTTTCTTCTTTCGTGTTTATTGTCTATTTAATTGATATTTGTTTCCACCAAACCTGTGCCAGTCTCTCAAGCGAAAACCCCCATATCATTAGACAACGTATATAGCATAGGTTTAACCAGTAAATAGACTAATTAAAATACTAATAGAATATAGGATTAATGTTCCACTCTTAGTGTTCGACAACCTACTTACCGTGAACTCCATCTTGATCGGGTACACTGCTCGTTAAAGTGTTGATTTAGGTTTGTCGGCTAAATATAAATTTAAAACTTGATAATCAAATAATTGACCCTACACGACAACACATCAATAATCTATACACCTTAGTTATAGTAGAGGATTATTCTAGGTATACATAGACTAGATTTCTAAAGACTAAAAAGGAAGGTTTTGAGAAATTTGAATAATTAAGTAGGAAAGTTCAAAACCAACTAGGTAGTTCTATAATAGCTATTAGAACGGATCATGGTCAGGAATTTGATAATGAAGTACAATTCGGTGCTTATTGTGATGCACAAGGCATTACTCATAACTTCTCGGCTCCACGTACTCCACAATCAAATAGGGTAGTAGAAAGAAAGAATAAGACCTTACAAGAGATGTCTAGGACTATGCTTAACAAACAATCCATTCCACAAAAGTTTTAGTGTAATGCCGTTGATACGTCAACTTGTATACTAAATAGAATATTAATTCGACCAATACTAGGAAAAACCCCTTATGAAATATTTAGAGGTAGGAAACCTTCTTTAGAATATTTCAAACTATTTGGAAGCAAGTGCTTCATTTTGAATACTAAAGACTATCTAACCAAGTTTGACCCAAAGTCATACGAAGTTGTTTTTCTAAGGTATTCTCAAAATAGTAAAGCTTATGTAGTATTAAATAAACATACAATGAAAGTCAAAGAATCACTCAACGTGACATTCGATGAAAGTCTTTCTCCTACCAAATTATCACCATTGGTTGATGATGATGTTGGTGAAGAAGAAGCCATTAAAAAGAATACCAAAGTAGTAAATAATAATAATGAAGAAGACGAGTCTCTTTCCATAGCCCTCCTTTTATAGGAAGGAAGGAGGGATAGGAGTAATTAGGTTTTTACCATTATTACTTTAAGTCCTTCCCTATTTGCACTAGTTATCCCTATTCTATTAAACTTAGATAAATGGCCATGTAATCAACACTTTTTAGTGTTTCTAACTGTCACACCCCGACAGCGCAGACCTGGGAATGCAAACATAATGAACAATTCATAACATTAAAGGTAACCAAATAAAAGAAAACTACATTGCATAAACTCCAAGTGCTATGAAGACCATCAACCTTGAACAAACTCAAGTGATGTCCCAATCACAACTAAAATCCACAATCTCTTACAATTATTCAAATGCCCTCACAGGGGTCTATAATCCAAACTTAATCTAAAACATCCAAATACTAGAATCAAACAACAAGCAAGCAAGACTTCATAAGTAGGACTCGAACCCACAGTTGAGGAGTTTCTCACACAACATGAGGTACCATTGAGACACAAGCCCTTTAGTAACTGACTGGTTTTCTATGAAGATATACAAATATACACATGACATTAACCACTCGGGGTTGGATGTCCTGAATTCAAATTTTGTTGGCTAAAAACAACTCTTGACGCATTAACTTCTTGAAAAAGATGGGCTTTGCCATGTTAACTCTGTACGGCTATGAGTTCAAACTTGACAAATTAATCGCCTAAAAAGTTAAAAATTAACAAGTTGTTTGCTTTATAAGAAGTGACCGACGAGTTAATGTCATATATTATTGTACCTTTAATATTAAAGGTCGGGATTTAAACCCCAAGACATGTTTAATGGTTGCATTTAATGACTGACCCGATCCTACCGGAACCCGTCTAAAGTTGACTGAAACTCGCCGAAACCCAACCCATTTCTCAACCCGTTGGAACCCGACCCATTTACCTGCAGTTTTTAATATTAAAAAAACTCACCTACACCACCGTCTCATAAATATCTCTCTCTGTTCTTCCCACCCTTCCATATCTCTCTCTGTGAGTTTAATTTCGATTATATTTTTTGGGGTTTTGTTGATTTAGTATAATATTTTTGGGTATTCGTGGATTAATGTACAAGATTTTTCTCTTAACTTTTGTAGGTGCTGAGCTTTTGAAGATTCTGTCTTACTAAGGTGCTGTTTGTTTATTAAGAGGATCTGAATCTGAATCTGATTCGCACATCTGAATCTGAATCTGATGCGCAAATGTCTGAATCTGAATGAAATGATATTGTTTGTTTTTTACCTTTTAAATGTCTGAACGATAAAAGCACAAATCAGTTTATTCTTACGAAACATAAACATGTTTAAAAATTATATAGAGCATTTTAGTCATAAAATTAACATAGTTGTGCAACGTGAGAATAAAATGTCTTAGAAAACATTCAAAATTTTGTGTCGCAATTTATTCTCATAAAGTAGTCATCTATTGTACTCTCATGTGGTTAAACATCTTCATCATTTTACAAATTGTTACTATCATTAACTTTACAATCATAAGATTGCGAAAAATAAAATTTCATAGTATGCTTAACATTGTCAATTAACAATTAAAAATACTTTTTTTTGAACGGCAATTAAAATACTTTTTAGTGAAAAATTTAAGCTCACGTGCAAATTACACGAGCCACAATTTAATTTCACAAACTAATTATATATTACTATTGTTTGAAAAACTTTTAAATGTTTAAGCATCATCATCATTAGTATTTTGAACATTATTTATCTAACAAAGAAAAAGATTAATTTTCTCTAACGTAATATCAATATTAAAAGAAGAGTAAAAAAAGATATTTAGAGCAATGCTTAAGGTGCTGTGGCATAATGTGCTTTTTGGCTAGTATGTTAACAAAACGAAACTCAACCGGATGTAGCTATTGTAGCACAGCGGTATGAGTTTGTGTGGGAGGGGGCTTAGAAAAGGGGGAGGTCCAGGGGTCGAGCCTAGGCCTCTCTCTTTTTATATAAAACATTTTTTTTTCAAAATTTTCTTTTAAAACTTAAACATAATGCTAAAATAACAATCTTTATAAAAAGGACTTTTTATGGAAACTACAAATAAGCCAGGAAAAAGCACATCAAACAGACAGTTTGGCTAATAGGCTAAAAAGGAACTAAACTAACTTAGTTAGGCTTTATATTTCAATAAGCAAGGAGACAAAGCAAATAAGCTAAAACATACTTATGACTAAATCTAATGAGCACTAAGGACTTAATTTAAGCTCACCAAATAAGCTGAATAAGCTCAAAGAAGCTCAGCAGTACTAACTTGTAGTTAGTACTGCTAGGCTTCTTGAAAACTCAAAAAGCTCATGAAGAACCTAAAAAGCTAAACACAGATGAGTATCTAAACTAAATAAGCCTAAAGCAAACAAAATTAAGCATAATGGAATAAGCAAACAAGCAAGAAAAATAAGCAAATCAAGGGCAGACTATTCTACTTTTTGCACTAGGTCCTAAGGGCTAAACAGTTGGCTGCTATAAGCTCAATTAAGCTAATGGTAAGCAACCTAAGCTAAAACAGAAGGCATCCTAAACCTAGTAAGCAAGTCTTAACCAAAATAAACTAAGGAAATAAGCTACAAAGACAAGAAATTGCAAATAAGCACCTATGACTAAAAACATACCAAACAGCCTGCAAGGGACACTATTTGAGCTTAAAAATAAGCTAGCAAACCAAAACGTTAAGGCTTAAAACCTAAAAATAGCTAAAGTTGGTCCTACTAGCTTTAAGAAAAAGCAAAAAGTTCACATTTTGGAAAGCACATAATCAAAGAAAAAAAAGAAAGAAAAGGGCTGTTTGGCAGCATAACTGATTTTTGGTTTTCATTTGAAAGACAGGAACAAATTTCAGGTTTAAATTTTAGCTAGTAAAAGACTTTCAAAAACTAAAATGAGTTAAAGCAGATTAAATATGCAACCTAAGGAGCTTATACACAAAATCTTAAAAGCTAAAAACATTTATGACTTGTCTAAAATTGAAAAGGAAAAAGCTGCTTAACTCAAAAGAGAAGTGACCAAATATTGCCAGGTTTGGTGAAAACCAAAGGTGCAGGTAATGTAAGTTATTTCTAAGACATTATAACCTTCAAACATGACTTAAAACAAGACTTAGAAGACCTAGGATCAATTGACTAGTTGTGACAGACTTGAAATCCAAAGTTCATCAAATTTTAAAGCTTGGTATCTCAGACCTCAAAACCAAATTTTATTACTTAAAAACTTTTTAAAAACTGCATTTTATGACAAATATAAACTAGACTAAAGTGACCCAAGGGTCACAACCCACTTTTGACCCGTTTTGACTTAACAGACCCTTAAACCAAACACCCCTTAAAAGTGAATTTCAACATTTTTATACCATAACAAACTGAATTAAGCAAGGAATTAAGTTGACCAGATATTAAATAAGCTATATAAGCAAGAACAAGCAATTTTCAATAACTAATAAGCAACAAAATAAGCTGGAACATATAAAGCAATATGAAAGGCTAAAATGGACAGTTTTTGAGAAAACTTTAAAAGAAACTGAAAATTTTCATTAAAATTAAAAAGGTTACAAGGTTTTTAAATTAAAATGACAGAAAGACAATAAAAACATGAATTAAAGCTAAACTAAACTACTCCTAGTTTTCTTTTCAAATCTGTCTTCTTCTTCCTTTTTATAGCTCAGTAGGTGTCTTTGCTTTGTGCTTGTTGTTTTTCTTTTGTGAGAGGCCTCAAAATATCATCCTAGCCCTTCAATAATCTTGCTGCCCAAGTTCTTTGATCATGTCCATTCAATTCTTTGTCATTTTTATTGGTCCAATGGGTGAGTTTAGGATTGCCACAATGGCATTGGCTGTTTGTGGGGTGGGGGTGAGGGTTTTGGCTTTTTGTTGCAGGGGTTTTGTTTGAGAGTGATAATGAATAGTGCCAAAAAAATGGCTTGGCGGGAAAAATGGACAGGGTACTCTATTTTGTAAAGTGACATGGTATGAGTTTCAGGTTTTGGCAAAAATTACCCCTCTACTTGTATAATAGTATTACACCGAAAGTCCCATGTGGTGATGAGAGGTTTTCAGGATGTGCAAAACAAGTCCCTTAATGTTATAAGTGTAATTACATAGAAGGTCCTTGTGAGATATAAAAGAGTTTCAGTAGTTGGCAACTTTGGCCCTTGATGGTTTTACTTAGTATTGCAAAAGTAGTCCTTGGTGGTGTAAGTTTGGAGGATTGTCAATTCTGGTCCCTCATAGTATATAATGGGCTTTGGGATTAATGTTTGGGCCGTGGGTTTATTGAAAGGGTATTTGGGCTTTTTATTAACTTTTGGGCTCAAAGTCTTCAAATAACATATTAATGGGCTTATCCGGCCCATTAGATGGGTTCTGGTGGACCCATTAATATTTCTTCGTCTTCGGGATTAGGTTTGACTGTTGACTTTTCTGGGTTGACTTGACTTTGACTTGGGTTGACTTTTGGCTTTTCACACTCTTTCCGTTCCGTGCTTGGTTTTGTCGGGTTTGGCTTTGTTTTTCGTCCTTTAGTGAATATCCGGTACCTGCACAGTACAAACACAAAAACAAGCATATTTATGGCATTTTATGTGCGTTTTTGGTATGCACGACGAGTTTGAGATGAGTATGATGGGGGAGTTGAACTTTTTCTTGGGTCTTCAAATCAAACAATTGGCAGACGAAATATTTTTCAATCAATCCAAGTACATCAAGGAGATGTTAAAGAAGTTTGGGTTGGAAGATTCCAAACCAACCAAGATGCCGATGTCAACGGAGATCAAGCTCAGTAAGGACGATAAAGCCGACTTCGTAGATAGCTCTAAATATCAAGGTATGATTGGTAGTTTACTTTATTTAACTGCAAATAGGCCCGATATTATGTTTAGCGTTTGCTTATGTGCTCGTTTCCAAGAAAATCCTAAGACTACCCATTTAGAAGCCGTTAAGCGTATATTTAGGTATATTAGAGGAACTAGTCACTTAGGATTATGGTATCCAAAAGGAACCAGAATATAAACTATAGTTTATGCCGACTCCAACCACGCGGGCGATTACGTTGATCGCAAAAGCACTAGTGGCGTTTGTACGTTCATGGGATGTTGTTTAACATCTTGGTTCGCTATGAAACAAACAGCCCATGCTATCTCCACGACCGAAGCCGAATATGTCTCTGCCGGAAAGGCATGTCAACAAGCACTATGGATGAAACAAGCTCTCATCGACTATGGCATACGCCTCGACGACGTTTCGATTATGTGCGACAATAAAGGCGCTATCGACTTAAGTAAAAACCCCGTACAACACTCTAGAACTAAACATATAGAAATCCGTCACCACTTTCTACGCAATAACGTCCAAAAGGGCAAAATCTCTATCGAGAAAGTTGCATCCGAAGATAATACAGCCGATATATTTACTAGGCCTTTAAAACGTGAAGTATTTAATTATTTAAGATTAGGATTTGGAATGATGGAACTTATCATGGATAGTGATCCTTCATCATCCCAAAAATAATCGTAAGCGGAAACTCTAATGAAGTAATTATTCATTATTCAAAAGATGATAATTCTCATTACTAGTTCCAATTACAAAACTTCTAATCACGAACATAATCGAGATTAGAATTTTACTAGATAAAGAAAATATCAATAAAATGACCATAGATATTTTCAAAGTCTACATGTATGGTCAATACATGAAATTACAAAATCGATTGAAAAGGACAATCATCGAATTGCAATTCACACTTGTGTTGACGATGTTTGGTCAAGTCTAAATGTTCATAAATGATTGTGTTATTAGTAATGGTCAAAACTTATGCTAAAAGATAACACATTCCTAGTAGGATCGACTACGTTGAAATTCCATCGGGAAATTCATGACAAGTTGCACGGATCACTCAAAACTTGGACGTCGACTCCGAAAATTATATCACATACTCCTAATAGTAAGTATAACACACTCCAATTGCTAAAAACATAACACCATATCTCAATTTGCTCAAAAATAAATTTTGTCTGTATTTTTGGAGACCTGCGGACCACGGATCCACCATATGGAGATCTGTGCGTTATTTAGGTGGATCCGTAAGTCTCAGATCGCGGGTAAATAACAAATTTTAAACAAATTGGGATCACAACTATTATTATACAAACACTCCCTCAAACTCAAACACTAAAACCCTTAAACAAACATAACCCAAATCGGCAATTGGAGTAATTAATCTATAAGATCATTTACAAATCATCAATCTATAACAACTGTTGTAAGTGATTTCATCTTATTTTCTTCTTAATTTTGTGTCCTTCTGATTTTGCTTAAATTAAATAATTTGGGGATTTTAATTTTTCATACTATTTTCGCACAATTAGAACTAAGATATAACAATGTATAACTATTATGACACTTAGAAAGCATAATTGAAGCGATTCAGCAAAAATCATTTTTCGCCAAAAACCCCAAGTTATGATTTTTGAAACTTCACTTCTAAGAACATTTCAAAACAAGGGTTGTTTAACTACATTGTTAATACAACGCAAAACTTTTTCTTCATGCATTAAGACTCCTGAATGTGTATACGAATTGCTTAATTCATAAGCATGTTTTGTTCCATTCATCTAGAGCAATATCAAACATAGGTTGTGCATCAATGTTTGCTTATTATTATTACTAGTATTAATACTATTTTTGTCTTTTTGTTTGAGTCAAGCAAATCGCACACCCACATTAAGTCTATATAGACACACACTTAGAGTTTGCATTGTATCTCTACCTTTCGTTTATTGAGTCATTGTTATTTACCTATAGGTGAAATCACGACATAAAGTAATCAAATGGATTACAAACAAACTAAAGAGTATCTACCTAGAGTCTATCGTACTAGACAAATAGATGAATACCTTAGAGAGTCTTACCGCACTCTTGAAAAGTGCCTCTTCCATGAAGGAAGAATAGTTACTCCATCTTTCATTTCTAAAAACAATATGCTTCCATTCTTCAAGTTGTAGGCCTCGAGCATTTTCTCACTCTTAACGAACCTATATGTCCTAGATTTGTAGTTGAATTCTATCATAGTCTTGAGGTCAAAAGAGATGAGGAGCTCCGTCCTTACATTGAGTTCAAGCTTGGTCAATTCACCTTTAAGCTAACCCCATCTCGACTCTCTCGAATCCTTCAAACTCCACACGCTCTAGAAACCTTCTACTCAAGCAAATGGTCACTAAATTCTCTCGATGATCATCCCAAAAGCAATTTCTTTGGTCCTAAACATGACCTCGTCAAAAAGGCCATCACCACTCCTAGAACCACTCAAGCTCAACTTCTAAGAGACCCCAACAAACTCTACACTGATGACATTCGTCCCGATTTAAAAGTATGGGAACTTTTCTTTAAATAAAATTTCTTTTGCTCTATTGACAAAAGAAACAAGGTAAAAGCATGCACTGCATACATGCTTTACTACATAACCATTGGAAGAATGTTAAACTTCACTTTGATAATTATTTATCGAATGGAGGAAGTCATAAAGAAACGCAAAGGTCCCATGCCATTTGCCATGCTTTGGACCCACCTTTTCAATCACATCCTCAAAACAAATCATCAAGCCATTGTCCCACCTGCTAGGTTTACGTTCCATGAATATGTCATGGATTCTCTAGACATTTTAAGGAATCCTAGCAAAGAAAAGGGAAAAAAATTACCTCTCCCTCGGTCATCTCTTCATCTTCATCATCCGATGATAGTGAAGCACCATCTTTTCTCGAGTTCTATGATGAACTATCCGACAGTGAGGATCTAACCAAAGCCTAACGAGAGAAGAGAGGAATGTTCAAATGCTTAAACCGCTATGTTGGAACCATCACCAAGTATCTGGAGAAGCAAAAATGATTATGCTTGTCTTATGCCTATATGTTCTTGTGGTATGTGATAATTTGCATTCTTGGTTATGGTTTCCATGTTAAGATATTGATGAATTGAAAACTTTGATGTATGTTGAAACTTAGTACCTACTAGATGTTGTTATGTTTTATGGATATTGTTATCAATGACATTTGGTAGATGATAATGATGCTTGCATGATAATTTGTTTTGTGTTTGGGGTACAAATTGATGTTCTGGTCGTTTTTGTTAAAATCAGCGACTCACGGATCCACCATATGGTAGATCCGTATGTTATTTTGGTGGATCCGTGGCTCACCCAGTCCAGGCACCAAAATTCAAATTTTCTTGTTTTTTTAACCTTTTCTACGTTATCTTATAACTATGCTATATGATACTATGCAAGATCTTAAACCTTAGAATATAACATTATCTGCATATAATCCAAGAACTATTATACAATTCATATCACCACTTTCTCCTTATAATCATCATCCTCAAACATCATTTTCTTTACATTTTCATCATATTCCTCATATACAACCTTATTAGTTCATCAATATGACTAGTTCATCCAAAATAAATTCACCATACTTCAAAAGAAAAACCGCAAGAATGAGTGTCAAGTATCCAAACTATGTCAATCTCACATCCTCATGTGAGGAACAACCAAATGAGAGAACTCCTTCACCTCCTTCTAGAAAGAAATCCCTTTCACCACCTCAAGCTCCATCAAAATCCATCTCTAGAAAAAGCACACACTACACCTCTTCATCATCCCCAAGTGAGTCTCCGACACCAACTCACGTTGCACCACCACCTAAACTTTGTTTTGTCATTCTGATAAAACTAGAACCTTAAGAACTTCCTCCACCTCAAATGTCACCAAATGATGCCTATGTTCAAACCATGGATAATTAGACACCAGGCCCTTCTAAAATTCATCTCACCACCACGTTCTATCGGACACTCCAGTTTCTAAATTACCACCCCGGGTATGTTGACCATTAACCTATAAAACCCAACCTTTGTTTGTTAACATTAACAACAACACACCTCTCCTCCAACAATTGCACTCACTTGAAAACATTTACCATTCACACCAATCTTGAAATCAAGGATTTTCCTATCCTCCAAACATGATTTGGATTTTGTTATCTAAATGAAATTGCTCACCTTCAAACTGTTTTGTCAATGTCTGTTGAGGGCACCACAGGCATGAATCTAAATGCTCCAAAACCGTGTCAACTACATGTTCTCTTACATTCGACACCACCTCGGCTCTTCATCACACCCACCTTACTTTCCTCATTAGCAGCATACCATCTCTTCAACTTAGATTATATGGGAAAATGTTTTCTATCCCAAGATTTAGGATTTTTAATTGTTTTCTTCAATTTTCTAGTTTAAGCTTATCATGTATTGGCTTTAATGCTAAATTTTATGTTTTATCCCTTATAATGAATTTAACATTATTTTCATTTGTTGTGTTAATGATGGATGTTCATTATGTAAAATGTATATGTGTGCATTTGTGATTGTCATATATATATCTGCTTGCCTACTAACTTTGTTTTGTAGCAACGCATCCATAGCTCGATTACTTGGTGCCCCAAGCAAGGGGGAGTATACACCAAGAGGAAGCACTTGCATCTAGTCTTTATTTATTACTTTGATTTCGTTACCAAGTCACTTAGCATTTGTCAACACAAGACATGCAAGGAAGGCCTCTATAACACTTTTGCTTGACAAAAGGGGGGAGGAGAAAAAATATAAACTCATCCCTAAAACTTATTTTGTAACTTTTAAATAAGAATGAGTTATATTTTGTCCATCATCAAAAAGGGGATAATACAAATGATTTCGCGCAAAATTAATATTTATATTTAATGATCTCCATGTTTTGAATAATAAACAAATTTATTATAATGTCATACTACGTAAAAAGTTATAGTAAAACAAGTTATTAGTGCTTAAAGTATCACTTGTGCCGACAAATCACTTAGGGTTTGTATATGGCATTATTAAACATAGGTAATGAATCAAAGAAAATTATTATCATTTGCATAAACCTTTTCTAATCAAATGATTTAAGTTAACACATGATTAATTATAAGCTAGTTATATTAATCATGTAAGACAAAATAATATTAACCATAAGTGGAAACAATTTTTCCAAATCTTTCAAAATCTTCCTAAATCTAGAAAATCTTTCCTTATTCATGATAAGAAATATTTTGTTCTAGAAGAATCTTTTAAACTATATTTAATAAGTATAAAACAATATTTTGTATAGATTTGGGGTTAATCACAAAATCACAAATGCTGTCCTAGCTCCACCCACAAATACACCAAATACAAGGGACGGATCCAGGGTATGGGAGATCCGTGAGTCGCACGCATCATTTCCCTGGGACAGATTTAAATTTCAAAGGTTTGCCTATAAATAGCAACCTTAAGTCTTCATTTTAGAAAACTCTTGTAAAATATTTTTCACATACATATTTTATCTTTTATATTCTTTGATCATTATACTTGTTACGTAATCCATTACAAGTGATCAACTCATTCCACTCTCTAGTGAAGAACACTCAAGAAGACGTCAAGCTTCAAGTGTTATTAGTTTAGTTGTGTCATCACGTTTGTGATAATCATTCATCTTGTATATCTTGTGTTGTGTGTTGTGTGTATCATATGTGTATGATAGGTTAGTATTTAGGCCACAAAATACATAGTGTGTTAGATTGGTTCTATCTCAAAGTAGAACTCGGTATTTAGCTTAGTACCGGAAAAAGTGTAAGCGACGTGTACGGTTTTCTCCGCCTAAAGGGAGCTTGTTGACATAGTGAAGATAACTCTCAAGTTGGGTACTTGGGGAGTGGAGTAGGGCGAAGAGGAGCTTCGTAGCCGAACCACTATAAATCATTGTGTCATCGGTTTGATCTTTCTTATCTTTACTTGTTTATATTTCGTAGATTAGTTACTTACTTATTGCATCGCTATCATATACACTTGTGTATATCTCTTGAGTTTACATAAGTCGACAATCTAAGTTTTAATTTTAAAATGGTAAAAACTATTCAACCCCCCTTCTAGTTTCCACAATTGGTATCAGAAGCCAAGGTCACCCAAGATCTTTAACGTATATTGTACATTAAAGCTTGAATCGATCTATGGATTCAGATAAATATATAGAAGGGAAATCTATGCAAAGACCACCTCTTTTTGAAAGCGATAGTGAAAATGACGCCGAAGGCAAAACCAACGATGAAACTTGTCTCATGGCTCAATCGTCGAATGAGGTGTGCTTGAGAACATGCTTGGAACCGGATGAGTGGATCAAAGATAGTGGTTGCTCCAAACATATGACCGGTAACAAGAGTTTATTCTCTACCTACAAAGCATGCGATGGTGGTAACGTTGTTTTTGAAAGTAACTTAAAAGGAAAGATCATAGGAAAATGTACGATCTCTAATAACTCTCTTACTATATCTAATGTAGAACACGTAGATAACTTAGCATTTAACTTACTTAGTGTTGGTCAAATTTGTGACAATAAGTGTCAAGTCATATTCACGGAAAAATGTAGTGAAATAATTAAAGATGGTAAAATCATAGGAAATGGGATTAGAAAAAAATGGTTTATACGTAATGAAATTAGGAAATAAGTCTCAAGAAAAATTATATCTCGCCACGGTAGTGGATAACTCTACCTTATGACATAGAAGACTTGGTCAAGCAAATATGCGTTTAATTCAAGCGTTGTCATCTAAAGAATTAGTTAGAAACTTACCTAAGCTAAAATAGGGTAAAAGCCATAAATTACCAATTTACTTTCCAAAATTTCCCGACTTAAACCCTTTACTTTTTTATTAACACCAAAACCCACGTACTTTCAAATTTTTAACCGACTTGAACCAAACGTTTGTACAGTTAGTTATTATGTGGCAACGTTCGTCCATTTAGCTCATGACCGCTTTGCATTGTTAGTCCTTTAACAAACGCTAAATACATACCACCTCTTTATCTCTTCCATCTCTTCACCACACACACAAAACACACAACATCGATTACTCATCACCATTATCTCCCACCTTCAAATAGCTCCGGCCACCCAGAGGATTCAATCACCATCAACAACATGATCGTAGGTATGTGGTTTTTAGGTTTATAAATTCATAAATTGTGGTTTATTTATGTTTCTTAAAAGTGTATTAATTTTACATTTCTTTTAGTTTTTCTATGTCTCTGTTGAAAATTTTGAGGGTTGTTTAGAAATATATAGATAAATTTTTAATTTTTAATGTGAATTTTGGGTTTTTTTTATGGGTTTTTGATTTTAGATTGACTGTACATACGATAATAAAGCAATTGATTGTCTCTTATTTCAACACATCGTCAAAAATCTGCTCTTGGTGTCTACTTTCGAGTATAAAGGTATGATTAAAACTATTCTCATGACTTATGATTTGTTTTAAAAACTCAAGCTTAGGGGTTTTCAATTTAAGTGGGTTTCAATGTTTGAGTTTTGGAAATCTATAATCTGATGAATTTTTAAATTAGGGTTTATGTGAGGAACTTTGGGTTCTCTAAATTACTTCGTGTTTAATATTGTTGTATCTAAGGAATTTGTAAGTTTGATTTTTTTACTTGCATAGTAGTTATAGAGTAACAAGAAACGATTTGATCTTAAAAGCTTATTAGACAAATGTAATATGAATTGTTGAAGGCTAAGAGAGATAAACTAATGTTAAGGACTTAAGGGGGTGTTTGGATTAGCTTATTTTACGTGTTTATCGGCTTATTTAAATTGGGTAGTTGTAGGGATTCGGATTATGATAGTTGTTTAATGGATATAGTTTATGTTTTTTTACTCTTCTATTAATATTGATATTATGTTAGAGAAAATTAATTTTTTTCTTTGTTAGATAAATAATGTTCAAAATACTAATGATGATGATGCTTAAACATTTAAAAGTTTTTCAAACAATAGTAATATATAATTAGTTTGTGAAATTAAATCGTGGCTCATGTAATTTGCACGTGAGCTTAAATTTTTCACTAAAAAGTATTTTAATTGCCGTTCAAAAAAAGTATTTTTGATTGTTAATTGACAATGTTAAACATACTATGAAATTTTATTTTTCGCAATCTTATGATTGTAAAGTTAATGATAGTAACAATTTGTAAAATGATGAAGATGTTTAACCACATGAGAATACAATATATGACTACTTTATAAGAATAAATTGCGACACAAAATTTTGAATGTTTTCTAAGACATTTTATTCTCACGTTGCACAACTATGTTAATTTTATGACTAAAATTCTCTATATAATTTTTAAACATGTTTATGTTTCGTAAGAATAAACCGCTTTGTGCTTTTATCCTTCAGACATTTAAAAAGTAAAAAACAAACAATATCATTTCATTCAGATTGAGACATTTGCGCATCAGATTCAGATTCAGATGTGCAAATCAGATTCAGTATTCAGAGCCTCTTAATAAACAAACAACACCTAACTCAGTGGGATCCTCATTCGATGCTTGCAGCTACTTTTATTGGTCGCTGCACTGTTTGCAATACTCCCTATAGGTAAGTAAGTGAGAACCGTAAAATATGTTGGGTAGAAAAATTAGGTGATTTTCAGTTATCCATTGTTAATACGGTGTGATTAAATATATTTCTCTTTTTTACTAGGGAGATGAAGTTCCAGAGGAGACATTTCTTGAATCATTCAATCATTCAAGCCAAGTGGCGTTCTCAATTGCAGTGGAGAAACCCAATGTGGCCTCGGTTCAGGATGTAATATATACAGTTTCTCATTGCCGGGCAGTGGCAACATCTCATATGCCTTCATCTTTCAACAGACGCTTCTCAATACCAATTCCAAGTCTAGGTACATTTGAAAAGATTGGTTACAACAAGGAAAATATTTCTAATGGACAATTTTGTGAGCTAAATGCTTTTCACTCAGCCAAACTCAGTATCCTTTTGTTTATTTTTGCATAAATGAGTTTCAAGCGTGAAGCTGTCGGAAATAACTTGGCATGAGCAAGTTTTCAAGTGCTAAAAGTTTCGTGAAAATGTATTTGATTTTATGAAGGTATGCAATTCTCGGCTCTATCCATTGATTCTGATACTTTTTATTTATTCTTCATGTTGTAGTCGTGTGCTGTAAAAAGTTATTTTTGTTCTTTAATGTGGGTCGAACAGCTTGGTCTTGATTACGCTGCCCCTCAAATTTAAGTCTGTATGCGTGTTGTCTATGTGTGTCATAGCATATTGAATGTTTGGTTTATATGTAAAAAATTTATTTTAGTTTGGGGTTTAACAAAGTGTGTGTTTCACTAGCCGTGAAGAACAACTACAACTTGAGTTTCTGCTAGCTGCTTTTGTGCTATATGAATCTCTTAATACAACAATGCTATTAGCCGCCAAAAAATTTATGCGATTAGTATAAGGGTAAGAATTATTAGTCCCAAATAGCCCAAGTTAGAATACAAATAACCCTTTTATGCAAATGATTTTTAAGTCTTATTCTCTAATTTGCTACATGCTATAATAATTTAATGTGTGCATGTGTGTAAAGAAAAGAAAGGTATTGTTGCTAACACTTTGTCGTTATAAGTCAAAACCTTTAATTAATGTCTCCATTAATTAATATAGCTTATGTCATTGATATAGCTTATGTCATTGATTTAGCGTCTACACTCACTTTTAGCCTCATAAGTGTCTACTTTTTCCAAGCGTTGACGAAGAAATCTTAGATTAGCTGTGTGTTTATGTAAACTCAGGTTTTGCTCTATTTGTAACGGGTCAACCGGGTAAATATGAAAGTAAATGAAAAGGAAACGGTTGGTGGTAAAGATTACTATACTGAAATTAGAACTTATTTGTGAACATCTGCAACATTCCTTATTTAGAAAGTGACTTAGAATTCTTAACATAGAGCAGCATGAACACCCACCAAACTGTACAAAGAATATCGCTTACTTGGATTTCCTAAATAACTTATAGCTTGCTCAGATTTGAAATAAAAACGCATATAGGAGTACATACAGTTTACGTGATCATGTGTTACCTATAGTTGCTATGTTATCGAATTTGATATTCTTAGTATTCTTTTAATTGTATTTCTATGTATTTTAATTGTATTTCTATGTATTGCTATGTTTTTGAACATGTCTCTTCACTTTCCTACCAAATCTCTGCTGGGAAATTTCAAACTAAAATAAGTGTGTTGGTTGTGGCAGATGATTGGACTCATTAAGCCAATGGCGGGGTTGCAAACATGCAAGCTGGGAAGTATAGAGGAGGCATGAAAAGGAGGCTTAGTGTTTCCTTTTCACAAATCGGAGATCTCAAGGTATGTAAGATATCCATGTATACGATTTGCTTTTTACCATCCTCACATATGCTCCACTCATAGTGGTTTCTAAAAACATACGCAGGTTGTGTACATGGATGAGCCCAACACAGGTCTGGAACCAGCTTCAAGCAACAATCCATGGAATGTGGTGAAGCTAGCTAAACAAAATCATGCAATTATTCTCACAAGTAATCCTCTATTCAACTTTATACTTCCTTTACTTGCGAAACATCACTTGGGTGCATGTTGCACGTATATGTAGTAAAGGTTTCAATTTGGTGAAGTTACGTATGAACTGGGCAATTCATGTTATGTTAACCTGTTAGATACGTATAATAAGAATATAACTAAAACCAAAATGGGTCAAATGGTCAAACAAGTTGAAAGTTGTCTACACTCCTCTAAAGTGTATATCTAAAGCATAAATTCTCAACACAGAAAATGTTCTAAAAAGTCATAAGCAAAAATTTGTTTAGGAATTTGTTATTATTTTTTGCCCCTTTTGAGTAATTGTACACATATTGGAACACTTGGGCACATACTTACGCGTATCAGGTAAAGGGTTAAAAGAGGTTGGATATAAAAAAGGAAATATTTAACGAGCTTAAGTTTGTTATTGTATATTGATTTTTAGAATACGATGATACTGGGATGTTAATGTTTAGTTGGCGCGTGTTAATTTCGTGAATGTT
>BQNB010045429.1:0-44281 GCA_026074375.1 Tanacetum coccineum
TTACTTGAAATTTATCCAGCGGTTTGACTTGTACTTGGCAGCGGTTTGTTTAACATTGTTCACGGCGGTTTGGTTATTTGATAGGCAGTGGCTTACTGAATTTTGCCAGTGGTTTACCTTCACTCTTACCAACGGTTTACCACTTCTTGCCAGCGGTTTGCTTTAACCAACTTGGCAGTCATTTACCAAATATTTAACAGTGGTTTTCTAAGCTTTAAGACCATTTCAAGACTTTGACAAATTTCCGTGACAAACAAACTTGGACAATTACTAATCAAGGTCTACTAATTTACACTTGGACTTAAAAGAAAACTAATTCTTCAACTACAAACCTTAATCTCAAACAATTATACATTCACGTTTTTCTCTTGATTTAGTAAAATCCTGTAAAAGACTATTCTTTTCTCGGTTTAAATCATAGATTTGTAAAATCTCATGGATTTCCAAGGACTTAATCACTTTTTATTTAATCAAAAGAAAATTAAAACCACTTACCACTAAAATGATCCTAACTTATCATTTCACATTACCCTTGCAATGTCGACTCAATAAGACATTTATGTTGTTGGTTCCAAAACCCGTCCTCCTATGCTTATCAAAGAGAACTATGTTCCATGGTCCTCTCGTCTTCTCCGTTATGCTAAGAGTAGACCAAATGGAAAGTTAATCTACAATTCCATTATGAATGGTCCATATATCAGATGAATGATTCCTGAACCAGGTGATCCAGACCGTGAAGTTCTTGTTAATGAAACCTTTCATGAGCAGACAGATGATGAACTCACTGAAAAAAGAGCTTAAACAGGTAGAAGCCGATGATTAAGCCATTCAGACTATTCTTTTCGGTCTTCCTGAAGAGATCTATGCTGCTGTTGACAGTTATGAAACTGCTCAGGAAATCTGGTTACGTGTTCAACAAATGATGAAAGGTTCTGATATTGGAATTCAAGAGAAAAAGGCTAAGTTGTTTAATGAATGGGAAAGGTTTACTTCTACTGATGGGGAATCGATTGAGTCCTACTATCATCGTTTCTCAAAGTTTATGAATGATTTCAAAAGAAATAAACATTTTCTAGAAAAGATTGCCAGCAATCTCAAGTTCCTAAACAACTTACAACCATAATGGATTCGACATATTACCATTGTTCATCAAACAAAGGACTTGCATACAATAGATTACACTCAGTTGTATGATTTCTTAAAATATAATCAAAAGGAGGTAGATGATTTAAGAGCTGAACTACTTGCAAGAATACATGATCCTCTAGCACTCATGGCAAACTCCAACAGTCCTTTCAATTATCTAGTGTTTCACCAAGATAAACAATCACCAAGTACCTTCATGCAACAACCACTTCCTAACAACAACTACAATACACAACCATCATTCAACCAGAACTACATGCAACAACCAATGATTAATGTTGAAGACATTTCTGATCCCACCACTGCTATAAACACGACACTTGTTCTAATAGCTAAGGCATTCAAACTTTCTACACCAACAAACAACAATCAGAGAACTTCATCCAACCTACACAACAGGCAGATTGCACAACCGGGTATGAACATGAGGCAAGATAGACAGATACAGATTGTTGGAGGAAATGGTAGGAATCAGTTTAGACAGTATGCTGGGCAGAATGTTAGGAATCAGAATGGGTATAATGCATTACAGAATGTCGGGAATCAGATTGTTCAGAATGCAGTTCAGAATCTGAGTGTTCAGAATGTTGGAAATCAGAATGGGCTTATTGTTGTTACGGGGATTACTAATCAGAATCCGAACAGGAATGGTAATGTTATAGCAGCACGGGCTAAGGGTAATACAAATGGGAATAATGGTAATCAGATAAGGTGTTACAACTGCATAGGCTTGGGTCATTTTGCTAGGAACTGCACAATCAGACTAAGGAGAAGGGATGATGCTTATCTTCATACTCAGTTGTTGATTGCTCAAAAGGAAGAAGCAGGAATCCAACTCCAAGCTGAAGAGTTTGATTTAATGACTGGATGATAGGTGATCTGATAATTAAAAAGTCAATGCAAACTGCATCTTTGAAGGCTATTGCAAGCATAAGCATCGCCATCGGGTACTCATACTGACAACGCTCCCGTCTATGACTCAGACGGATCAGCTAAGTACACCATTATGACAATTGCTATAATAATGATAAGATTCAATATGTTCACTCAAGAGGAGCAGTATACTGAGCTTCTCGAGCCCATTCTTGAACCACACCAAGTACAACAAAATGACAGTAATGTTATTCCTATAGTTTCTAATGTGGAACAAGGTGAGGGAACAGTAGAACAACATCCTGCAACTTTTGAGGAAACACGTGCTTATTTTGAGTCATTATATAACAATTTGGCTATTGAAGTTGAGAAAGTCAACACATTCAATCGCAAGTTAAGAGAAACTAATGCTGATTTGACCACTGAGCTTGCTAGATATAAAAATCAAGAAAAGTGCTTTGAAATTAGTCAAGAAAAATATGCCAAACTTGAAAGGTGTTATTAAAAGTCTATTTATCAAGAGCAATGTCTTACTAAAAGATAAATGCACTTCGTTTAAGTTCTAGTAAACAAATAATGACTTTGAATGAGGAAATTTCAAATTTAAATAACCATCTTTCAAAAGAAAAGTCAAATGTTTCTTCTCTTCATGAAAAAAAAAGTTGAAGTCTGATTTCAAAATACTCGAAGACGAGCTTCTTGATAAACAAATTTAACTTGAGAATAAAATAAAGGAATTAGATAATATTGTTTGTTAAAATTGGGTCAATCGATTCAAACGATGTCACCGATGCGTCACCTATTCCAGACTCGTTTTACCACACAGAATAGAAAATGGCTTTGGGTTATCAAAATCCTTTTTATCTCAAGCAAGCTCAGTAGAAACAACAAAGATTGTATAATGGAAAAGTTTTATTAGAAAAGCATGATACTCCTGATGTGTATGATTCGGAGGAGACACTACAACTTGCTTAAGAGAGTCGCTTAAAAATGAAACAATTCAACAAAGAAATAAAACCAGAAAATTATACAAAGATTAATCATCTTCCGGGGGTTTTTATTTCTTAAACAACCAAGTCACGTAAAGAGTTATATTTTTCAAATACTTCCAAAAATGGCCAATGTTTCTAAATCAATTTCAATACCAAATTAAGAGTTTTCAGATGATAGTACACCAAGTGTTGCATGAAAATTTCTAAATGATGTAAAATCACCATTGTGACCTATCAACTCTGTATAAACAAAAAATGACTTTAGATCTACACAATTTGGTCTTCCTTTTGTTCACCCAAGAAGTACAAAACTGTAAAAGATGAAATTTTCCCCTATCGTTAACCAAGTTGATACTAGAGTACAAAATTTCGAAATACAATTTTTGAAAGAAGCAGTCAAATTTGTTTGAGACTTCAAATCTCTTGCAAAAGAAGCCGATGAATCTCTTGCTAAGCACAAGACTTTAAAATTTGAAATTGAGCGTCTTTTAAGAACAATTGTCAGTCAGGATATTATGTCTATTGTGCAAAGTAATTCTGTTGTAGATACATCAAATCTCCAAACTGAGCTTAAACGTATGAAAGAACGATTTGAAAATTGTATCATTAAAAATGAAAAAAGAATAAGCTAAACTTTGAATGAATGGTATAAAAAAATGTGAAGAATGCAAATATGAATCATTCCAAAGAAATAAAGACGACAAAAATGGCAAAGGCGAAAGAAAATGCTTTAAATGTGAAGATTCAAATCATCTCATCCGAGAATGTCCGAAACTATCAAAATATCAAAATAAAAAGGCGTTTGTTGGAGGATCTTGGAGTGAGAGCGACGAAGATGAAGAGGAGAAGACAAAGGACGAAAAGTGCCTTATGGCTAAAGCTTCTAATGAGGTACTTTCCAAAACCGAATACTTTAGTGATGACCAATCATCATTAGACGAAAATGACTTAGATAGTGAATATAGTAGACTATGCAAAATAGGACTAAAAGTCAAGACTAAAAATAAAACTCTAAAACAAGTTAAAATAGAATTAGAGAATGAAGTACTAGAATTAAAAGATAAATTATCTAGGTTAGAAAAAGGTAAGGAAGTAAATGAAGAATGCAAATTATGTCAAGACCTTAAATTTGAAAATGAGAAGCTTAGAAAAGAAATATCTATGCTAAATCAATTTAATGATAGTAGTCACCCACTTAAGAAAATTAATAAGTTCTCAAAAACCTTCCGGAGATAAATCCGGTTTAGGATTTAATTTTACCAAAGGGTCACCTAGCGAAACCAAACAAGTAAATTTTCTAAGAGCGAAAGAAGTCAAGTCGAAAGAAAAATTGATATAATCAAACCCAAACTCAAAACCAAAATTTATACTTATAAACAATACTAAAATTCCTATTGCAAGTGATGATGAGGTAAAACGTTTTTACAAACCTTCCTTAAAACCCGAAGTCGGATTTACTAAACTCACGATGAGGTCTAAAACACCTCCTCCGAGAAGAAAAGAAAACTCTCATCCTCTTTCAAACACACATCAAACCTTAGAGAGACCAGGTAGGACCACATACTCTAACACTATCACCACCAATGTGGATATCATTCCAACAACCAGCTTTTACTCAATGTGGAATATGTTCACCGTGCATGTATTCGAACCAAGAGCAAAACATGTTTGGAAACAATAACTTCGGACCCATTAAACGATGGGGACCAAATGGCTAAATTATCATAACTTCCGAGGTTAATCATCAACTAGCATTCTTTGACTTTCGTCAAACAAATTGAAGAACTCATATAAGATTTCCATAAATCCTCATCCTCAAAGCTTGCTACCTTGAAGATTTTAAAGCAATTTCTCTTGAAGGCTAAGGTACGTCTCACTTTCCAATTACGTAAATTATAGATTGATATATGATATACTTAGTATTAATAATAGATAGGAAATATGATAGTCACTAGAAATGCCATTTGTTGGCTTTCTAGTTTTTAAAAGAATTTGTTCATTAGGAACCATTCTTTCACATCTTTCGTTTAGATTATAATCATACGTCTACAAAATGGAAATCTTCTATGACCACGTAGCTAACTCACGGAGATGAAAAAGAGCAAGCTAGTGGTTAACAATTAACATAGAAGTAGGTTTAGTCATGCAACGATCATAGACACACTATGGATGAAACAAACTCCCTTCGTCTTCAACGATCGTCTCGGATCCATGTCAACCATCGTCAACGTCCATCGGAATCAATTTTCTTTTTACATATTCTCAACTATGTCTTGCTATCTTATTATTTTCTCTATCCATTCTCGTCTTATCTCAAATCGAATAAATTAATTTTCTTTTCGAAGAAATTAATTCCTCCTCCTTGCAAGAAAACTCATTTCTAAATCGCCTCTCAAATTGACACTTGATTATCTCATCCGAAATAGTCAAAGAAATTTTTTTTTAATTAAACAAAGGATTAATTAAAAAAATTGTCAATATTCATTCTCACAAAAACTGGCCAAAAATCAAATGAAATTTTTTTAGGGCGCCCCCTTAAAATTAAGGGGACCGGCAGTGTTAATTGGGCGGCACCCTTAATTATTTAAGTGGGCCGGCCAATGGAAAAACAAACTTCCCTTTTTCATTCGAAAATACATAGCCAAACACTATTTTTTTTCTTTCCCTCTTCCACCTGCTGTGACGAAAAACCCAAAACCATATTCACCAAAATCAAACCCCAAATCATCCATTCAACCAAAAATCGCAAGGGATAATCACTAACAAATTTATCAACAAACATCTATTGTAAGTTTTTCATTACTCTTTTCATTTAATTTCATCCAATTTTGCTCCCAATCAAAATTGGGTGTTCTTCATCATTTTCATATTTTTTAGGATTTCCATAACTATAATGATACCCGTAGGCATAGGAACACTACATTCATGATTGAATTAAATCAAAACACTAAATTGAGTCACAAATTTTTGGTTCAAAATTGTCATAAATATACTTCCATATTTCTTTTTAATAACAAAGCTTATACATTGTTGATTCATGCCAAAAACATGGTAAAAACAACATTATTTTGTCCATCAAAACATACATTCCTAAATGTATACTTTTCAAATTAATAGAAAAATGTGTTATAAAAATAAAGGGTGTTTGGTTCATTGCTTAGGATCAATTTTTAGAGTCAAAATGACCATCACCATAGTTTTGTCACTTATATAAACACTTTACTAACTTGTATAAATCATCAAGATATATAAATCATATATATATTGATGTATTTTGTGATTTGTATAAAATAAAGGGGCGTTTGGTTTAACATCTTAAAACATAATTTTTGAATAAACATAAACACTACTTAACTTTTATCGTCAAAAATGATAAACCTATACTCATCACCATGATATATACTTGACATATAGTTTTTTGACAAGCTTAAACTAATTCCATGATTAATAAGGGAGTGTTTGGTTCATGATCTTGGTGTTGAAATATATAACCAATATATATTCTTCGACATCGTAGATTAAGTCAAAAATAAATTTAGGAACATATGGATCACTTCTTAAGTTTTTTTTAGAGTCGAAGTAATCCTTGTCCCACATTTGTCATTATACTAAAATTCACTCTATTTAGTATAAAATTTTCTTTTAACACCTTATGTTGTTGATAACTTGTTTAGGTGACAAAATGCCAAGAGCCACTTCCACCGATATATCCCTCACCAAATCCTACATCCCAAAAGTATCCAAAATCCCTGGCATTTCCCCCACAATTGCCAAATTCTACAAATCCATCAAAAATCGCAACATTCACGAAGGTCGTGTTGTTGATCAAGCCTACTACAAATCCAACTACATCGAGCGTCTTTTCACTAACATTCGTTTTAATTGCCTCTTTGAAATCAACGAACCGATTGTTCCGAGATTTATCCTAGACTTCTATAGTCAAGTCACGGTTCAAACCAATGAAGACGGCTATCTTGTCATCTCCTTTATGATTCAACATGAATTCATAACTCTTACTCTCGCTCAATTCGGTCGAATCCTAAGAATTCCTTACAACGGTCAAGCCGTTTTTACCAACGAGTGGGACCTTGCATCTCTTGAGTATTCTCAAGAAACCGAGGGACCATATTGCACCGATCTTCCTTCTCCCGACGACATTCGTCGACTTCTCGAGTTGGAACGTGTCATGGTAGACCGTACTATCAAAAGTCAAACCGTCACCCTCACTCCAAACCAAATCCTCACTAAGGAACTAAGCCCCGACATGAAGCAATGGGAAGGAATCATTCGAGAGAATATGTTTGGACTAGGAGGACATCGGGACCATCTCCCCGCTTGTCTTGCTCACATGTTGTATTATGTTGTTGCTGAGGAAACAATACAATCATTGCTTACTTCTTTGTCAAAAGATCGAATGTGCTAGTGCAATCAATTCGCTAATCTTCCAGTATGGCTGTTCTGACTGTCTTTAAAATTTATTAGACACATCATGAAAGAATATCCTCATCTCGATAATGGCATCTATAACATTGTTGATCGAGTCATGCTCCCTCTTGCTCTTAAACAACCTCAATGACCTCGAAGTGATCGTGGTAAGGCACGCCACTCCGTCTCTTCTTCATCTTCCCATCATCAAGGCACATCATCTCATCAACATGATGATGATGATGATGATATCGAAACTTCTCGTGCAAGTACTCCATCTCCTACCACCTATCTTAACTCTCTTGATCCTATCAACTACCAAAATTATTAAATACCTTCCGCTTCTGAACGAACCGATGAAACTCTCTTTGAACGACAAACCGGTTTGCTCAACCAAACGCAAGAGATGCACAAGGAGATGCGTGGAGGATTCAAATCATTTGGAAAGGCACTCAAAAAGGCGTTTAGCAAGAAGAAATGAAGATATAGGATGGATGTGAGCTAGATGACTTAATGTAGCTTAAGACATTTCTTTATTATGTGTATGTTATTAACTTATGTGGTGATGATCCGATGTATTCGGAAAGACTTATGGGTTGGATGTTTTTAGGAACTCGTTTGCTATAATGATTTGAACCTTTGGTTATTTTTCTAAATTAACTAGTTGTGCCATTTTGGTTCCATGTGTTTATTATATGTTATGTGCCTAAATGTGCTTATGAAACTCTATAGGGCTTGCTGCAAATTAACCTTCAAAACAAAAATACCCTCACAAAAATTCTAAGAAAAATTCATTTTTCCATGAAAAATAAAACCACCAGTGGGCGGCCCCCTTAATTTTAAGGGGACCGCCCCCTATTTAAGGGGACCGCCCTTAGCCCTTCACGGGTAAAACAATATTTTTCACTGCTTTTTGCCTTCTTTTACCTAGTATCAGCTATCTTTACCCAGAATGCTTTGACACATTTGAGAATTCTAAACTTATCCCAAATTCATTCCATTTTTAAAACAATCTCTTCCATAAATTCCCTCCAAATGCATAACATTTACCATCTCATTCAATATCATCAACAACCATTACATTCATGGCACTCCAATAGAGCTTCCATTTTCCAAAGTCTCAGGAACAAAAATCAAACATCATTCCACATAGACAATTATTTGTGGATTTAACCCAAGATGACACAAAAACTCCATCATCCAAACTTCCAAATTCATCACCTAGTGCTCCTAATGCACCCTCTAAAACACCATCAACCAAAGACACTTCTTCATCTTCAATCGATTACATACCCAAATCACCAACATCATCAACATCACCCTTACAAAATGGCTACTTAAACCTATCAAACTCATCCTCCAAGAGTTCATCACCACTCCAACTCAAGATAATGATATCAAATGGAAATCACTCTCACTCTTTCCTAAACACCCCACTTGATGTCCAATTTGATACTCCATCACCCTCACCACCTATCATTGCACATCCTATCTCTTAGAATTTCCTTGAAGCACATGGTAACTCATGCCTTTGTTGTATCCACAACCGAACCCTCATTTTCGGGTTAAGTGATGAACTTCACTATATGTTTTAATATATTGAACACATGCTCTCACAACCACCAATCATTATCACACCACCTCCACCATCATCCCCAAACTAAACATGCTCTATGTTTAGTCTCTCAAATAATTGATCCTCTACCATTTTGCATGCAAGTCCTATGGAGCTTTACTGGTTATAGTACTTTTGTACTTTTAATTTCATGTATGTTAGCATGTCATTTTCTTTATGTATGCATAAGTGTGTTTCACACACTACTTTAATTTTAATAAATGATCATTGTTGGTTGTATGTCATATTTTTCTTGCTACATGTTAGAAACATTTGTATTGTTCTAACTCGTTTTTGTAGCCAAGAAACCATAGCTCAATTCCTTGCTGCCCTCGAACGAGGGGGAGCACACATTAAGGGGCGCATTTTGTTCTGTCAATTTCCTAGCAATTTCTCGACGATGCCTTTTTGATTCTACAAAAAGGGGGAGAAATGACATAAAACTCACTAAATACTTGTTTAAAAATAATTTTACATTTAATGAGTTTAAATTTTGTAATCATCAAAAAGGGGGAGATTGTTGATAAATTATAATGCCTAAAAACATTAATAATATTTTTTCACATCTTTACGTTTTGATAATCACAAAATATAAAAACGTTCAACGTAAAATTAAACGTAAACAAGTATTTAGTAGTAAATTCTCATTTCAACAATTACATCACTTAAAGGTATGAATAAACAAATGCTTGATGCATTTTATGATCAAAAGAAACTTTTATAAAATGTTATAAACTTTTTATAAACATCACAAAACATTTTCTACATTTAAAAGAAATGTTTTATTCAAAATAAACATTTTGAATTTCACATTTTCAGACCTAAAACGGCTAGAAATGGTCCAGTAAACACCTCCCCTTAATAGGACAAAAAAGGAGCGTCTGAATAAGGGGCGACCCCCTTAATTACATGGGCGGCCCCTTTAATTTTAAGGGGGCCGGCACCCTATTTAAGGGGGCCGACCATAGACCCCTCTCCTCTTTTTTGTCCTTTAAATACTGGACTAGTCTCCAACATTTTTCTCACCTTTTGCACTCATTCTTTCTGCTCAAAACAGCCCACTTATTCTCTCTAAAATCCTTTGATCATTTAATCATAAAGCTTTGTTTCCAAGTGATCCAAGCTATATTCCTCAAGTACAAGAGAAGAATACTTCCATCATCAAGTGAAGAAGTATTACACCTTAGTATGCATAGCAATCTTGTTGCATTCATATCACATATTTGTAAATCAATTGTATATCTTGTAGTTGTGTGTAGTAGCTAGATCTTTGTGATCTTTGTAAGTATAGTTAGATCGTGTGGATGCTATCAAGTAGTGTTAGGTAGTTGTGGTATAAGTAGTGTGGTGAAGTGAAGTAGTGAAGTTGTGAAGAAGTCATGAAGTTTTAAAGAAGTCGTAAAGTTGTGAAGAAGTTGTGAAGTTGTGAAGAAGTCGTGAAGTTGTGAAGTCGTAAACAAGTCGTGAAGTTATGTTGTGATAGATTGGCTCTAGCTAAGATTAGAACTCGACATTTAGCTTAGTGTCGTAAATTGATATAAGCAACGTTGTGTACGGTTTTCTCCGCCATAAGGGAGTTTGTTGACATAGTGAAGAAAACTCTCGAGTTTGGTGCTCGGGGAGTGGAGTAGGCCGTAGAGGAGCTTCGTAACCGAACCACTATAAATCCTTGTGTTGTGGTTTGATCTTTCTAACTCTTATCTTTTATTTGCTTTTACATATTTGTATTGTTCATATTGTGCAAGTGTTGAATTCACAAAAAGTCGAATCTAAAGTTTTACAAACATACATAAAACTTAAATTTAAAAAGCGGTAAACTATTCAACCCCCCTTCTAGTTTTCCACATGATCTTTATGTGAAGTATACACGATATTGATGTTTGGTAAAGCAAAGATATAATGTAAGTAAGAATGAGAGTTAGAAAGATTTAACCAAGACACAAGTATTTATAGTGGATTGACTACAAGGACACCCTCCTTGCCCTACTCTACTCCCTGAGTCTCCTACTCAAGAGTTCGAATACACTGATCACCAATCTCATTTTAACCGATGGAGAAGCCTCACAACGTTGCTTACACCTCTTTAATGGTACAAAGCTAAATACCGGATTCTTCACAAGGTAGAATCACACCAACACAACTATACTTGATTTACAATGATTATAACTACTACTATAACTACTAAATGATGTGCAAGACTCAAAAGTATGGTCTTGATGATGCTATTGAGATGCGAAACAATATACTTAAATATTCATTATCTCGAAGGGGTGTTTGGCAATTTCTTCCTTGAAGAGAATTACCTACAAATTCTAAATAAAACTAAACAAAGATAGAGAGAAGAGAATGATCAGTAGATTAGAGAATTTAGAATGAGGAATGGGTAAGAAAAACATGAGAAATGTCTTGGTATTTATAGGCCAAAATCAGTACTGTAGCCCGGTTCCCCCCGGTTCCATTGCATAATAGAACCGACCAGTTAAAATCAATGGAACCGGCCTACAATAACTAAATCAGAATTTTGATTCAAAAAATCTTGTAAGATCAAGTGTAATCTTAGTAGATTTCATTTAGATTTGTTGTAACAAGTATGTCATCAATGAATGTAAAATGCTTTAAAAGATTTAATCACAAATTTTCTATAAATTCATATTTCTGTTTCTAATAAATAGATAATGTTTAATAAAGATAGAAAGTTTGAACACTTTGTAAATTTGTTTTGAAATAAAAGTCATGATCTTTGATAGTTGACTTAATGAATTTTGTGTTTTGATATCGACAAAACAAAGTAAGATAGTAAAATAGAAATAAACGTTTTTTATTGGTTTATTTGTATTAACAAAGATGTTAACCAACATCTCATAACCTTGCCAATATTGCTTAGTGCTTTTAACGTATCGGAAGATATGTTTAAATGCTTCAAAATAAGAGATTTTGGGAACTTCTTGAAAGCATGCACGAAGGCAAGCACTAAACGTGACCTTTGGATTGTTTCTCGTTTGATACGCTAATCTACCTATTATATGTTCTTGTAGTCTTGTTCATGAAAACTTAGAGTATTTGTTAACAATAACTCGGATATAGTGATGACGTTTTATGGCGAAGAGGGCCGAACAAGTTTATGTAAGTGAGTTCTAAGTACCTAGATGTTGGAGCTAAATTTTTAGTCTTATAGCAGGCGTGACCTTGCCTTTTAATTTTGCAAGCGTCAAAAACATTGATAGAGTTTAAGCCTAGATAGTTATATAGCTAGCTCCTTAGACACTAAAGATTGCATTAATCGCTCATTTGCATAGTCAAATCTTCCTTGTTATAAATAGAGTTTTTAAACTTTGTTACAAGAAAAGATTTGACTTATTTCCTAATTTCATTACATATAAGTTTCTTTTCCTAATATCTCTAGCTATGACTTTTTCAACTTTAATAATTTCACAAACGTGTTCGATGACTATTTCTTAGCACTTATTTTCACATAATTCATTAACACATAGCAAATAGAGACTTATACTTCAACATTTTCAATTATAATGGAATTATGAGAGAGCGTACCATTGCCTATGATGTTGCCACTTAACTTTCTTCAAAAGAGAATAACTTAACTTCCGTAATATGTTTTGTATATGGTGAATAGTCTTTGATTAAACGTCATGTGTTTGGAGCATCCACTAGCTTTAATCTACTCGTTGGGCTCCAAACTTACTTCCATGCGTATCATGACAATTCAAACATTTGGACCCCAATATCTCATGGGTCTAAAATTGTTAGTACCAAACATCCTTTGCATATGTTTCATTTGACTTGGATGTAGAAATGGTGGATAAATTCCCCAAGGAGTATAATTTTGTTGTTGGGAGGTATTCCAAGTTGTAGGATATATATTAGAGTGATTTTGTCTATCTTGATTTCTTCTAGGTTATGGTGTTTTAGACCGAGGACGAGGGGTATTATTATTTCTTCTAGGCGGTAGAGTTTTTGATCGCATTTCGGGTTTAGTAAATCCAACTCCGGGTTTTAAAGATGCTTTATAAAAACTTTTAACTTCATCATCACTTCGATGGGAACTTTAATATTGTCTACAAGTATATAATTAGGTTTCAGACATGAATTAAATTAGATGGATTTTTATTTAACGGGCGAAGGTTCGGGTTCTTGAGGTTTTACAAAGTTTGTTGGTCTTGTCCTGCTTGATGATGCTTCTGCCATGTTAAAATCAAGACCCGTCTTGTCTCCAGAGGGTTTTTGAAAACTTAACATTTTCTTAAGAGAGTGAGTACTTTTATTGAATTGGTTTAGCTTAGATACTTCCTCTTTAAGTTTCTCATTTTCAATTTTAAGATTTTGACATGTTTGATAACGCCTTAATTATACATGTTTTTGGCGACATTATTTATATATATTTGATCATTTCTCATGAACTTTCGGTACTTAATCAAGTATATTTGCTATTATATGTTCTAGGTACGTGTTCGTTGCCGAAACGGAAGAACACGAATACTTATTTGAAGTCTAACGAAGAAATAAATCAAGATATGATCTCCGGACATTATTGTCCACTATTTTGGCCATAACTTGAGCATACGAACTCCGTTTGACGCGATAATTCTCTTCAACTTTGATTTTGGTCCAAGAGCTGAAAATGCCCCAAAGTGCGGCGGTTTTATGAAAAGTGCAGCGTACTTTTAAGGCGGTGGAAGAATTAAAGGTGATTAAATGCTAAGTGCGTTAACACCTGATGTGCGGCGCATAAATAAGTTTGTGAGGCACACTTTGGCCTCTAAAAAGCCTATAAATACCCTCCTAGGCTCTCTCATTTGACACACTCTCACACAAATCATTCTAGTTCATTTAGAACACTTTGAACTAGTGTGTTTGGTTGATATGGCTTGACAAAACCAAGGATCCTATAAACACCCTCAAAAAACACCATCACCACCATCGACTACCACCACTCTCTACCATCAATTTCCAAATTTTAATCCATCAGGAAGTTAGCATTTAAAGTGTAATTTGAAATCTATAAGCGATTGAGTGACAGAATTCTTCATAGTTTCGGGTTTTAAACTTTGAATTAATAAGTGGTTTTTGGGAAAGATATTCTTATTAATTCTACATCATTTGCTCTTGGAGTTTGGTTATAATATTGTTTATCTGTTTGAAATATGATTATTACTTGAATTGTTTGAGTTCATAGATGTGTTTATTACTTCTCTTGTTTAGGAGTAGTAATCTTGTGTTTGTTTGGGCATTATGTGATCTTGGATATAGAGCGTTTGGTTATGTGTTTATTTAATTGGTAAAACATACTTTATATAAGAAAATAAGCCGAAATGTTTCTTTTATGTATGTGTTTAATCATTTCACTTTTATATTGTTTATAATTACATTTTAAGGCCGAAAGGATTTGTTGTTAGTATTCGATATAATCAATAGGCCGAATAAGGATTTATAACTTGTGGATACCTTTTATTCTCTCTAAACTTGTAAACAACATATTCCAAACAACATCATTATCTAAGTGATCATTGCCTAAACAAACGTACCTTTATCATTTGATTTAATCATCTTTTAATCACTTTCAGTTACAAAAAATTCGATATATGCAAGATTTGGTTAATTTGATCCGTGACAATCTTATTAACCTTAGCACCTTATTACAAACTTGTGAAAACTTACAATTCTCTTAGGAGACTAGAATACCATAATCTATACTATACACGAACGGGTATACTTCCGAGTGTTGTGTTTTTAGTAAAAATTGGTATTTCTAGTATTATAAATTTAAAGGCTTGCAAAACACACATCAAGTTTTTGGCGCCGTTGCCGGGGAATTGTTTAAGTTGTTATCAGTTTGTTTGCTTGTTTTGGTGTGCTATTTTGTTTCACAAAATTTTCAAACTCGCCATACCTTTTTTCTGGCAAACGGAACCCAAAAATCGTTTTTTCTTCAGGAAGTACGCCGCACATCCTATTTGTGCGCCGGTTTTCCTTGAAACCCAGGAAGTACGCCGTACTTTACCCAAGTACGCCGCACTTTCTGCAAATTTTCACAAACAGAATCTTATTCAAATACTTAATCTACCCCCCCCCAATCTGCTAGTCTTAGGTTTTATAATCATTTGGAATTGTATTTTATCTGATTATATGCCTTGTGTATTTGTAATTATCTAGTTTATCATAATATTCGGAAAAAGAAACCTTTTATGTATCCTTATTTGCTTAAATATAAAATATATCTAAAAAATATATATATAAAAAAATATATATGAAAAAGATCGGCCTATTAAAACAACAAAAAAGGGTTATCACGTAGTCAAAACAAAGATTATCCATTCCTGTCGAGAATCATACCTAAGACCCTTTACCCTCTACATTTATCGTTTAAATCTGTGGATCATTCCACTTGAAACAGTTGTCGAAGGTATCTTAAATCAAGTTAAGTTTAGTAATAATAATAGTAGTAGTAATAATAATAAACCTATAAAAAAAACTAAAATATATACATATATATAACAAATTTTTTGCAGTTGATAAGTTTGATGTGCATGGGCCTCTGTATTTCTTACCTAGATTTCTGCATCCAAAAAGCATGTTTCGAACTTTGTAGGTGTGTTCGCGGGAAACCCTCACGAGACTATAACTCGTCTACTTGGGACACCGAGGGGTTTAAAGGCTTTTTGCATGCGCTAAATGCAACCGTGGTGCCTACGAAAGTGCGCTTTTGTGTTTAATGTTTTTTCGTAGTTGTGTTACATATCCTTCATAATTCAGCCAAGCACTTATGAGCCCCGGGAAGTTTCAATTTTACTCATAATGCTCTACTTAAGTGTGGAGGAGCTCTCGCTCCTCACAAAAAAAAGAACGTAATGGAATCACTCAAAGACAGCTCCAATGTAGCTATGTCTCTCTATGCCCCGGGAAGTACTGTTTTTCCTTAATTTTCCCTATTTTCTATATTTATTAGTTCTCACATTAAGGGCAATGTTCAACTTAAGTGTGGAGGGGTAGCAAATTGGAAAAATTAATCGTGTCCCTCCATGTTTGCCCTGCAGAAATTATCAAACTTTCAACTGATATTTTCTAGAAAATTTAAAAATTAAAAAAATTAATATATGCTTTCCTTTCAATTATGTATACTCTTAGTAAGGCAAATCCACCCGGATTGACACTATAACTAGCACAAAATCAACCCACTTAAATTGTAAGGTTCGCCTCTAGATCTTAAGGAATTTGGGTATCCATCTTTGGTACCCAAGATAATTTTTTTCTTTAGCTTGTTCGAGTTAGGGTTTGAATGCAGTCATATGTGTCTATTCCGTCATTACTAATGTGTACGTATGGTCTTTGTCGCCTTTTCTGGAACATTGGTATTGGTATAAAGTTATATGAGTGGGATGGTAATTTAGTAGCTCCAGAACTTATGCTTGATCATCATTTACTAGACCGCAGTGAGGTTAATTTATAGACAAAGTCGTATGATAAGAGGTGAAATAAATCCCTATGTAATCATGTATCTACAGCACTCGCTTTTAGTGTTGAGATCCCCAAATTATCCCAAGTGCAAGAAAAATATGCTCGATGAAGAAGAAGTTTTGTGCCAGCCTTAGTTATCGCAGTATCTGGAATGAAAAAGAAATTATGTGAAAAAAATTCAAAGTATAAGGCAAAGTTCTGGCACATGGAATCAAGTATCTGCTATTCACCCTCATCGTTATCACATTTTGCCTCTTTGAGATTTCTGTCTAGGTGCTCACGCCGCAACGGGCATGTATATGTGTCTAGTACAAGCATATGGTAGCGACCTAGATTATGTCTGTGCAATTGAGTGATTTCACAAATATAAAACCATATCTTACTGTCTTGTGTGAATTCAAAAACAAACACTTTCCCTATGTGAGGTGCTCTGTCATATGTCAATGCCTGAAAATTTATAAAACTGGTAAACACTTGTTAATGCTAAAATGATTTTTTCGCCACGTCATGATAAATGATCTTGTTTTATCGCTTTAATTGCTTGAGGGCAAGCAATAGCTAAGTGTGGAGGGATTTGATAACGCCTAAATTATACATGTTTTCGACGGCGTTATTTGAATTTATTTGATCATTTCTCATGAACTTTCGGTTACTAATAAGTATATTTGTATTATTCTTTAGGTATGTGTTGTGGAAGAAAACGAAAGAATACACGAAGATAAAAAGCTTAAACGAAGAAGTAAACTCAAGATAAAGATCCCCCGACACATGTCCACTGTTTTGGCCATAACCGGAGCATACGAACTCGGATTGAGTTGATTCAAGCGGCCACGGAAAGAGAATTCAATTAGCTACAACTTTAGAAAAGGCCACTTGCTGAAAATACCAAAAGTGCGCCGCACTTGCCCAAAAACCGGCGCACTTTCTGTCTAATCAGCCTTGTTCACTGTTTTGATCATAACTCGGTCATACGAACTCTGTTTTAGTTGATTCAAGAGGCCACGCGAAGAGAATTCAGTTAACTACAACCACGCGAAAGACCAAGTGCTGAAAGTATTTAATGTGCGGCGCACTTCTGTTTGAATTTAAAAGAATTTAATGGCATTAATTAGGACAGCATTTACACCTCAAGTGTGCCGCACTTATTTGTAAGTGCGCCACACTTGGCCCCCAAAATAGCCTATATAAGGCCCCTTTGCCTCTCATATCTCACACAATTCCCCATTCGTTTAGAACACTCTAAGTAGGTATTTTTGGTGATAAAGGACTGAGAACCTTTGATCCAAACCACCTTGATAACACAAATCATCACCACCATTAGAATCAAAGTTTTTGAAGAAGTTGGATAGTCTTGGTTGAAGTTCATCATTTTTCTTAAGGTTTTGATCCATCAAAGAGGCATAGTTGTAGTGTTATTTTGAATCTATAAGCGATTGTGATGTAATTGTTCATAGTTTTCGGATTTTGCTTTTTTTTGGGTAAAAGGGATTCTATTTTTCGGATTTTGCTTTGAATATAATAAAGTGTTCTTGGGAAATTCTTGTGAAATCACCATAATTTGATCTTGGAATTGGTATGAATCTTGTTACTCTTTTGAATATAATCTTTGTTGAATCCATGATGAATGTTATGTGTTTTGTTACTTTGATCATGGAGTAGTAATCTTATGTTTGTTTGGGCGATATGTGATCATGGATATGGAGTGTTTGGATATGAGTTTATTGAAATGGTTAAACATGATTTTCTAAGTGTAAAGGCAGAAAGAATACTTATAAACTTATGTTTTATCGTTCCACTTATTATATTGGTTATAATAACTTATAAAGTCCGAGAGATTTGTTGTTATTATCGCTATAACATTGTTATATTTAAAGGTCTTCGAAGGTTTATAACTTGTAAAACTCTATTTTCTAACTTAATAAAACACTTTTTCAGCCACATTTTGATTAAGTGAGGTCATTGCCTAAACAAAAACATACCTTAATCATTTGATTTGAATATCCTTTATGTTTTTTTTTACTTTCTTTGCACATAGTCAAATTTATGTTACGTTTTGGTAATTTGGAACCAGTGACAATCTTTATTACTTAGAACCTTAATTACAAACTGTGAAACTTCATTCCTGTGGAAAGACTGGAACTTACCTAAAAGCTATTACTATACACGACGGGTATACTTCTCCCGAGTTTGTGTTTTTTAGTCAAAATCCGGTATTTCTAGTATTATAAAATTTAAAGCTTGCAAAAAACACATAGCGTTCTCTTCCTTAAACGCCTCACTCTGGGCTGCCGATATCATTTTTTTAACTCCAGACTGAATAGTCATAGCATTGCACGTTACGTTTAGTTTTCACTCATCTCTCTTACTTAAACGGTATTCTGCTACTACGTTCGGCCTTACCTGGGTGATAGCGTATCTCACACTTTAGTCGCTGAATAACTCAATCCTACCTCCTTTGACGCATATTAAACTCCTTCTAATTCAATATGTGTTTGAAGACTCTTATGATCCGTATAAATGCACACTTCGTTTCGTACATGTACTGCCTACAGTCTTAGAGCAAACACTACTGCTCCATTTCTAGGTCGTGTGTTGTATAATTCTTCTTATGGATCTTCATTATCATGATGCTTAGGCGATTACCTTGCCTCTTTGTATGAGTACAAAACCTATTCCTTGGTTTGACACGTCACTAGTAAACTATAAAGTCATATGGGTCTATTAGGCATTGACAATGTTGGTGTCTTTTCACAAATGTCCCTTCAAAGTCTGAAAAACTCTTCTTCTTGTCCTTGCCTCGTTATTCTTTCTAACTACGAGCTATGCTATACTAAACGATACACGGGGGTGACCGAGACTTTGTCATAATCCTAACAAATATCGATAGTAACCTGCCAATCCTAAGAACGATCATATCTCGGATGGCGTCTTAGGTACTTTTTAATTCATCATTGCTTTTGTCTTACTAGAGTCCACGTGAATATCATTACTATTAACCACGTATCTGAGAAAACGCACTTCTTGTAGCCAGAATTTATACTTGGAAAACTAGGCAAACAACTTCTCCTTCTTTAGCAGCTCCAACACCAACTTCAAATGAACCTCGTGATCCTCCTTATACTTCGAGAAGATCAAGATAGCATCGATAAACACAATGAAAAACTTGTCTAAATACGGCTTGCACACTCGGTTCATCAAGTCCATGAAAACCGCTGGTGCATTGGTTAACCCAAAAGGCATAACCGTAAACTCAAAATGTCCATATCGCGTCCTAAATGCCGTCTTGAGAATATCTTCTCCATGTACTCTTAACTGATTGTAACCAGAATGAATATCTATCTTCGAGAAATAACGCGAAACTTGTAACTGGTCGAACAAGTCGTTGATCCTGAGGAGATTCTTGGTGGCCAACTTATCCAACTCTCGATAGTCTATGCACAATCGAAATGAACCGTCCTTCCTATTGAACAACACAAGTGCTCCCCACGGAGATTTACTTGGTCAAATAAAACGTATATCAAACGAATCCTAAGGGTTACGAACTATCGAATAGGGTAGCAAACGAATATCGAATCAAAGGCTAGAAAACATCTAAGGAATTTCACATATGCAAATAGATGCGGATCAAATGTCATAAGAATCCTTAAAAGAAAGGATAGAATATCTATACCGATAGGAAACACAAACAAAAGAGTCAACAAAGCGTACCAAGACAAAAGGAACACATATCGGATAACAATACGTTTCAAGATTGATAAATGAGAAAGATAGAATTCTTATACCAATAATCGACTTTACTCGAAAGAACCAACTAAACACTGTTTTTATAAAAATCATTTTAAAATAATAAAGGAAGTCGTTTTAAATATATAAAAAAATCATTTTAAATATAAAAAAATCGTCATAAATATAATCTTTATAAAATTCATTTTAAACATGGTTGTCATAAAAAAGATCTAGAGACAGTTATTTCACGGTGTATCGCATCTTACCATTATGAATCATTTTAAACATACTTTTCATAATAAAAATAAAATTTATTAACCATTAAAAAAAATAGTTTTGTATCTTATTTGTAAAGACCATTTTAAACATATCCTATTCATAAATATCATTTTAAACATAGTATTGACAGTCAACCTGTATCACATCGTTTTATAAAAATCATTGCAAACATAGTTTTTATAAAGAGACATTAACATAAAAGCGATGTCATAACGTTCATAAGATCATTTCAAAAATAGTTTTTCCCAATCACCATCAAGATATACTTCAAAAGGATTTTCGTAACTTGACATCAATATAAATATATTACTCAAACAAAGGACATCGTAATACCAAAAGGGATTGTAAAATACCGTAAAGACTCTAACACAATTCTATTGTTTGAAAGCGAAAGGAAGTACAAGGAACCATACATCCATAATAACAGTGAAAAAACATGCACAAGAGAAATTTATACGAAGACATTACGAACCAAAAGAAGAACGTAAAGACTCATCCGTACTCACGATTAAAAGGACAACCATTGAAAAGCGTCAGTACTAACATGTTGCAGCATGTTACCAAAACCATATATATATAAAGAACGGAGTAATGATCCGTACTAATATGTTAGGAAAATTTAGTGCTTAAAAGAAAATTTTGATACTCATACGAGTAATCAATACAACGAAAGAACCAATGGAACGTACCAATATCCAAAGAAGCATATCCGAAAAACCAATATTCATCAAGACGCCGAATAGAAAAGTTAGATCATCCATACCGACATGATACGAACAAGGAATGCTAAAATAAGGGTTATATATCCGAGCAAATAATTGAGCAGACGAACAAACTCAATAATCGTAATAAAAGCAATAACGGGTATTCGGGGTATCCGCAAGTGATAGATAAAAGGGAAACTTACTAACTTCATAACTATTCATAATACAACCGCACATAATATAACATCTTACACTACTAACTAACAAGCAAACACCGATCAATGCAATCATGGTCACAAGTCTACATGTGTGATGCCTTTATAATTATGCTGGCCACCCATAATTATAAGTACATCCTTTCATACGTATATTTGCTTCCAAGAGTATAAATCTCAATGATAACACACACACACACATATATATATATATATATATATATATATATATATATATATATATATATATATATATATATATAAATATATATATATATATATTATATACCCACATTGCACATCTTAAACGCTCCAATACTCAGAAAACGAGCTTCTATATACCACATTGCACATCTTAAACGACTCCAATATAACACATAAACGATGCTCCATCAAGAAATACTTATTTATATAAAATTAAAATCGAAAACGAAAGAAAACAAAAGCCTCATAGTGCCTGAAAATACGAAATATCTGAAAGAAATTATCAATAATAGCAATATGTCGAGGTAAAAGATGGAATAAGCTTATGCTGGGCCTCACTTGGGTTTGACATTGCTTTCGCAAAAGTCACCCGACTCCGCGGGTCCAGGCCTGCTACGAGCATCCGACAAGAGATCTGAGTCGGTCTCCTTCTCTGACTCTTCTAACTATCCTTCCTCCTTCAGTTCCTCGAGAGGCTCCTTCTTAATTGGCTCCTCCTCTAGATCTTTTGACATCGAGTAGCCCATAGGTCGAAATAAAAACTATATGAAGGACTCCTACGTTATAGTCTAGGTTCAACCACCTACTTCTCTATAACCAAAGGCTCTGATACCAATCTGTCACACCCTGCCAAGGCAGAAACATGAGGCGTAACGTCATGGGTATCATCACCACACAATGGTGTCAACAATAGAGAGAACTAAATGCATTAACAGAAACTAAAATGGACACAAAGTGTCATGACAATACCAAACATAAGAAAAAGGAGTCTTGTATTGAGGTAAAGGAGTCACTCCAATACAAAGTCATAACAAAATAATCCAAAACCTAAAACAATCATGGAATCAATTCAAACAAACACGAAAGGAAAACTAGGGAAACTCCGCATGGAAGACTACGGTCTCAATAGCCAATCTTCCTAACTTCACTTTCCTCATGATGCTCACTTGAATGATGCTTAAAACGTCAACAATAATGTTGGTGAGAGTCATAGGTTTTAGACACGCAATAACACTCGCTTTTACTGTGATTATCAGAACAAGGTTGGACAATAATGAACTACCATGAACTTATTCTAGCATGCAACCAAAATCAAATCAACATATCCACAACATAATTTCCCATTCGGGCTTAGAATAACTGGCACTATAAGCAACCAAGCTCACCACGAATGTATCATACAGCATATCACATTGGGTAGGCGTACCCATTCGATCTAATAATCACGAAGCATGAGGTAGGCGTACCTTTTCTGATCCCAAATAACACATGTATCACATAGTCATATAATAGCCATGTAATGTCCAAAAGAAATTTAAAACATATAATCTCAGCGATAAAACATTATAAAACCTACATTTCCATCCTAAGAAAAACTGAAAAATGGGACTATGAAACTCACCTGGTCACAATATCCTTGAAATCAACTAAACACAAATAAAACCCATGTTACACGCGATTAGACTAAATGCCCAAGACGATGTAACTATCAATTGATGGACTACTAGGTTTATATTATGATTATAAACCCTTTACCATACTTCCCATAACTTACTTATACTCTAAATACCTTTAATCATTCATTCTTGTTTTCCAGAATTTTGACGAAATTTTATAGTTACTTTATGACTACAAATAAAATACTAAATCACCAAATTAACTTTTACCCTTTCATTCCCTACCTTCCCAATGGGTTATAAACTACTATGATTTTTTAGAAAAATAATATTAAGCCTAACTATTTTATAAAAATTTAACATCACAAAGTACTCAAAAAATCAGATCTGAACGCACACCAAAAAGTTTGATATTTCTAAAAATACTTAGACAATGGATTAATACTTGTGCTTTGATCCGGAGTTAATAGACACATAAAATATGACTTTTGATTTTTGGCTAACCTCAATTCAACTTTTAAGTAGGGGTTTTACTCCCCGAAATCAGACCCAATTCTGACCCGAATTTACTGTTTTGACAACTTTGCTTGCAAAAATTATTTGACTAACTTCCCGACCTCAAAACCTTTCGGGGCTAGAATTTTTGGAAACTATACTCTCTGAAATTCAATTTAGGCACAAGATTCATCCCAAAACTCGTTTCTATCAGTGAGATATCATTCAATCAACACGACCCAAAATTCTGCCAAACCTTAACTTTCAATTTAACGCGATCTAACCTAAACCGTTTACACCCACATGCTCTAAATCTAACCCCGAACACTCCCATATAGTTTTGTATCATTAATTTATAGAAAATTTATGAACCCTAATTATTCCATCAATTAAATTTACTAATTATAAAAAGATTAAACAAAAACTTAATTGAAAGCATACCTAAACCTTTACTTGATTACACTTGAATCACCACCTTGGTTATTGATTTAAAAAAAAATTTCTTTTTTCTTTTCTTGAGGGTTTCGGCCAAACAAAGTGAGAGAGGAGAGAAAAGTAATTTAGGGATTTATTAAATTTGTATTTATACTATCTAGAATCTTAATTGTAATCAAACTTGTTTTCTTTTTTTCTTTAAAACCGGCCGATTAACACCCCCTTTATATTTTTTTAATTATTATTAATTACATATTAATCCCCTTATTTTCTTATTTTTATAAAAACCCTTTATTAATTTTGCAAACCTTTTAAATAAAAACTAGTTTTAAACTTACTATTTATAAATTTCTTTTTATAACTTAGTTTCCTAATTTAGAAAAACCTACGATTAATTAATTTAAATACTAGACTTAACTCAAACCTAATAATACATTATATACACTTACGCTCATATATCAATTTTTCACCAAATTACACGATAACGCATAAAATCATGCTATCATTTCCAATGTCACAAAATGTGAACGAAATGAAATAGCCACTAAAACCATAACTCAATCACTAATAGATGAACACGCATCACAGATTGATATCAAATACTCATATAAGATCACATAAGCACACAATTATAACACATATAAATACTTTAGTCAACTTTAACGGTTTGACTAACCTGCTCAAGTCACGGTTGTCACAACTACCAAAAACGACGTTACCTCCATTGTATGCCTTGTAGGTTGAGAAGAGCTTTCGATTTCCCGTCATGTGTTTGGAGCATCCGCTATCTTTTATCTATTCGTTAGGCTCCAAATCGTTCCCAAAGCATATCTAATTGTATAACACAATAACTCAAATATTTGGTCCCCAATATCTCATAGGTCCAAAGTTGTTAGTACTAAACATCCTTTGCATTTAATTGGGATGTGGAAATGGAGGACATAATCCCCATGGCATGTAACTTTGATGTTAGAAGTTATTTCAAGTTACGAGAAAACCATTTGGATGATTTTGTCGTCCAATGTTTCTTTTTGGTTGAGGTGTTCTAGATCGAGGATAAGAATTATTAGTTTTCCTAGGTGGTGGTGTTTTCGATCTAAAGTTTGGTTTAGAAAATCCAACTCTGGATTTTAGAGAAGGTTTATAAAACAGTTTAACCTCGTCATCACTAGCAACATGAAATTTTAACATTGTTAACCATTATATGTTTTGGTCTAGGACCCAAAATGGAATTTTGAAAAGAAACAGATTTTTATTTTTTTGACGAACAGACTGGCAGTCCCTGATTTGATTTCGGGGCCGTCTATGCATTATGAGGGTCGACCTCAGCATTTGGAGGACCGCCACCAGCGGACGTCTCATTTTGAGATTTATAAATTTTGTTTCTTTAGTATCGCTTGTTGATGCTTCAAATGAATTAAACCCTTGATCCGATTTATCTCTAGAGGGTTTTTGAAAACTTAACATTTCATTTAGTGAATATGTACTCTTTTGAAATTGAATTAGCTTATAAGCTTCATTGTTATCCCTAAACTAAACCATAATTATTTCTACACATGAACCATATGGGACGAAATATTAAGAAGGAAAGGAAGGAGATGATGAAGAAAGGAAGAGAGAAATAAGAGGGTGTTAGGATTTCATTTTATGTGACGACATTATAGAATTACCATAGTTTAACATACCACAACACGTAGGGACTAGAATAGGCATTTTTGTAAACGTATGTATAGATGGTGGTATAAATATCCCTCCAAGGCTTCCATGGAGGGGTGAGACTTTAGTAACATTTCACTTTTTATTCTATTTTACATACACTAGTTTCTCCCTCTACTCTCTCTCTCTCTAAACATGGCATTCTTATAGTTTGAGTCACTAAGACCACCGAATCAACATTTCTTTTAAATGTGTCAATTGGTATCAGAGCCAGGTTTCATTCATGGGTCGATTTGATTTGTTTTGGTCCGGTTGGTATGTAACCAGATTTATTTATCTCAAATCTGTGTCTCGTCAATTTTGTCTTTGTCTCTTTGTAATCTGTGTCTCAAATCTGTCAAAGATTATGTCTAGTTTGACAATTCTTTTTACAATACATGGTCCAAAAGTCGTATAGTTTAAATAGTCTCAAATCTGAATCTGTTATTACTTTTTTTGTTTGTTTGGCAAAAGGACAAAAATTATAACTGACAGAAAGTACAGGTAGTGGTTTGGTGTAAACCACTGCCACGGCGGTTTGACTTGGTCAACAACGGTTTACTTACAGGTTCACAACGATTTTATCTTTTTCATGGTTTATCTAACTGTTATGCTGCCCGTTTGACTTGTCAACGGCGGTTTGGTGGTCGTGGCGGTTTGGTGTTACAAAAGATAAAAGTACGAAAAGGGAGCCAAGTAGCGGTTGAGGCAAAAATGTTATTAGCGACTTGGTATTTTTGTGTAGCGAGTTGACAGGTTTAGTGGAGATTTGGCAGATCCATAGCGAGTTGAATAGGTAGCGAGTTAAACAGGTAGCGAGTTGGCAAGTCAGGGTAGCGAGTTGGCAATTAGCGAGTTACAGGTACAAATTGAAGACAACTCTCTAACGTCAAAATCAAACGTCATGCTGCCCAAATTCCCTCTGACCAGCGAGTTGTCAAAAATAACGAGTTACTTGGCAGCGAGTTACTACCCTTAACCCAAACAGTGTCAACTCGGTACTTACCGAGTTGACCGGGTCAACTCATATGAGTCGAGTCAAAATAGAAATTGAATAGATGAAAGAAAGACTCAACATCAAACAACACCAACAATTAACAAAACAATCCTAACTACACAACAAAAATCTCAAATCCAAATCCAACAGATCTGAACCTAAACCCTTCGTCACATTTCAATAACAACAAAATCCAAGTCTTAACCTATCCCATCGTCAAAATACAACAAATCCATATCCATCTCCAAACAAGACTCGAACGAAATAACAAAAAATATTAAACACGAATGATCTTAGTTAGTTCCTTTTTCGTGTATGTCAAAGACCATCAACGGTTCAAGAACACGAAAGGTCTCGTCATCATAGATCTATGTCAAGGTGTAAAACCTTTTTTTTATTTTTAAATATAAAGAAACCACATAAAACAATACTGTTCGTGTCCATCTTTGATTCGTTCATTGACTCAAACAAACAAGAAATCACAAAACATTTACCTACCCGAGATCCTTTTGAAAAGATCTTGAAGACATCACTTAGTGGCTCTTGGTAAGCTTCGAGTATACATATGTAGACTTGAAGGTCTTCGATTGGGTCCTTAGATCAATTAAAAAGAAAGGATTGAAATGGGTTTTTGTGAAGAATGAGAAGACACGACTGATATAAGTTTCGTGTTTTAGATCAACGAAAAAGAAAGATTTTTTTTCTTGCTATTCGATTTAAGCAAGGATTGAAATGGGTTTTGTGTGTCGTGATGAATAAACAAGATGAAGATTGACAAGATTGTGTTACATTTTATTTTTTGGAGTAGAGATAAGGTAGTTATGATGAGTTTTGGATCTGCTACGACTGCATAGAAAGATGGTGGCGATGGTTTTTGAGATTAGGGTTAGGGTTATAACTATGAGATATATTAGGGAAATTGTGTGTTTTTTATCCTCACATTAAGGGATGCACTGGATCGGTTGTTACAATACAGCGATGGGCCTTGTTTTCTTGTAGATTATAACAAAACACATAGTTGAAAAGTAATTGTTTTGTTTACACAACTTGGGCCGATTGGTGTGACAAAAATGTGGGGACGAATACTTTGGAAATTTGTGGTTAACTTCCAAATTTTGGATATACATTTGGGTCGTAGATTTATTATTGGTATATATTATGTGGTATTTGGTTATAATCGGGGTTAATAATGATAAAGTGACAAGATTATTTTACAAGACCGGGATCCATCGTTATAAAGAATCATGGAACTTAAAATTTTAATGGCTAGATTTGTATTAATTTTTTTCTAAGTGACTACGGAGTTGATTGGGTATCACTTATTTGAGATTGAAGTTGACTTTCATGAAGGCGTGTACTTATTTTATCTTGAAGTCAGGGTTGGTTGGATGCATGACTTTCAATGATAACTTGCTCGTGCTTAAGATTTAAGTTGAAGACTTGGTTTATCTAGTTACTAGCAGTCGGGGTGGATGGTTGAAGACCTAGTCAACTATCACTTAAAGGAGTTATGTTGTAGTACTCAGTGTCACACGCTGAAGACGTTGTGGATAATCGCAAGAGGTGGTGAAGGTCTCATACTTTGGGAGGGGTATTGAGTACTTAGAGATTTGATTGGAGCACAAATTCTCTACACCATTCTTCCAACATTAGTGCAAGCTTAAGTCACAAGAACGGGAAATTCTACTTCAATTTCAAGTTTGGTATATCGAGTTTACTCCATCAGTGGTCACTTCAAATAGCCTACAAAGGGGTTGGTAAAGATAGTCAGAGAGAGTTTATGAGTAGAGATTTGATCAGCAGTTGATTCTCACGGGATAGATATGTGCTAATTTATTCTTCTCACAAGATTTCAAGTATATGTGCGTACAATGTTTTGCTGATTCCAAGGTATCAAAACCAGCAATGGGGAAGGAGACATACATCTAAATGCACAACGAGTACACGTGACGAACTTCATACCTTCTTCTTAATTGAAGTTATTCCAGGAAGAAAAATGTCATAACCGCAGAGAAAATCAGTGTTTTAACTCGTGGCTTTTGGTGTATTATTCCAACTACATGGGGGAAGAGATGTAACAAACAGTTTCTGATGATCAAAGAGGTACACAATGGTATGATGATTCCTCTAGATAGTCAGTATCCTACAGGAAGAAATAAGTTCATCCGGGACTTAGTTGACTTTGGTGTTATCATTTCGACTAATTAGAGGGTTTAATTGTCTACATCTAGGACTTAGCTAACCTTGGGTGTTACAAGAAATATCATCATTATCCTGAAGGAAGGAATGCGCACGTCCGGGACTTAATTGACTTTGATGCTATGATTTTGACTTCATGAATGGGATAGAGTATGTACTTCGGGTTTTTGGGCTTCATACAATGAGACTGGTTGCATCTCTTCAACTATATAGGGGAAGAGATATCTTGATACTTTTGGTATGCATTACTTGAGCTTCCAGTGGGAAGAAATGTGAGAAGAATTATTCAAGCGTGAGAAGATACATTGCTGATCCAGTTAATGTTTCCCCAAACAGTTAATCACTAAGCCTATTATCAAAGGAGCAAAAATATTTGATGTGGTTTGCTACTAATTCCGCTATGCACTTAATTATTCTAAGCTTGAAAGAAAGCTTTGAAACTGCTCAAGAGAGGATTGCTTGTTTGGGGGGAAGCTTTGAAAGCTTCTAAATAAAGAATATGTGGCATGAATTAGGGGGAAGCTAATTCAGAAGCTTCTCCTTAACCAAAAGTGTATGGGTTACTTAGTTTATGCCTGTTACAATATTTCTCCTACAAGGTACTACAAAGATGATTCGTGTTGGAGTGTAGACTTGAAGTCAAAGGCCACAGAAGACATCATCAGCATTAGAAGCTTCTTGGAAGTTCTTGTTCTTAATCGTTTTGTACTTGTTAGGAAAATATGTTAGCCCTAAAATATGGTGACTAATCCGGAATTACATTTATCATTTATAGTCGTGTCGGGTTAGTTTAGCTAGTCGATGTCGGGACTATAAATACCCCCTCTATACTTCCATGAAGGGGTAGAAGTTCACATTTGTAAAAGTGTATGTGTGTGTGTTTTTCTCTTTTCTTTCAACCACACATACAACTTCTCTATATCTCTTATCTTTTTTCTATAATAACATGGATCAATTTCTTTTCCATTTTACCATACCTCTGGATCTTGTGTTATAAGGGTGAATCTAATGTATACATTTGGCACCAGAGCATAGGGGGAATCCGTGTTGTTAATCTACTGATTATGTGGTGAATAAGCTCAAAAATTCGTGGCTTATTTTGAAAAAAAAGGCCACGGCTCAAATTTTTTTGGGCTTATTGGGTTGTTAATCTTGCTCTTTCCTCGATCTACAAGTCAAACAGGTTAGATTGCTACCAAAATCATGGATTACTCAAGCATCTAGTTTGATTTATAAGCTTAAAAGGGTTGGTTTATTTATGTGTTCTAAGTGGTGGGTTGGTTCGTTTTTGATGATTCACGAAGATATGGTTGTTATTTTGTGTTTTATACTCTTCTAAACACTTAGTTTTAAGCCCCTATTACTTATTTGAGAAGCTAAAAAGCTTATTTGGATTGCTAGTGCTTAATTCGTTCTTGAGTTCTTCATGGCGGTTTGAATTTAATAATAATATAAAGGTGGCGGATTGACAAAAGTAGAGGACAAGATCCATGTTTTAAGGAAAAGTAGCCGGCGGTTTGACCAAGTCAAAGGCGGGTTGCTTAAAATAATCAAAATATTACCGGCGGTTTATCCAATTATGGTGGCGGTTTGCCATATATCTTGGCGGCGGTTTGCCAAGTTTTGCGGTGGTTTGATTAGGTACACGGCGGGTTGATTGTTTTATAAGCAAAAAGAAATGTTACTCTGCCCAAATTTAAAATCCACGTCGGGTTAACAATTTTCTATGTGGCGGTTTGAAAAGTCTCACGACGGTTTGATCAAAAAGAACTAGGCGGCGGGTTGTCAAATTTGGCGGTGGTTTGCCAAATTTGATGGCGGTTTGAGTAAAATAAAGGCAGCGGTTTGGTTTCTAAAACGGAGGCAGGTTGCCTTTTAAATGTCGGCGGTTTGATCAAAATTTTGGAGGCGGTTTGGTGTAAAATAAGGCGGCGAGTTGCTTAACTATTGGAGGCGGTTTGGTCCATAGTTTGGCGGCGATTTGCTTAATTACTGGTGGCGGTTTGGTCACAAGCAAGGCGGCGGTTTGCTTTGTTTTGGTGGCGGTTTGGTCACAAAAGGGAGGCGGGTTGCTTAACTTTTGGTGTCGGTTTGGCTTACATTTGATGGAGGTTTACTTAATTTTCACATTATTAAATCTTATTTCATTGAACTTTAAACAACAAAGTTAAACCTTAACAAACCATCAACCTAAACCATTAACAAGGACTCAAAAACACCAATTCCACAACAATCAAACACCACAATCAACCATAACAACACACCACACAAACAATAACACTTACTCCCAAAACGATCCTGAAAAGATTCACTTAAACGACAAAACGGCTAGAGATTCGGATTACGATGACATGTGATTGCGGAGTTGATTTGGTATCCCATTTGCGATTAAAGTTAGATTTCACAAAGGCATCTACTTATTTCATCATCGTGACTTTCTTCTATTTTATATCGATTGATGACTTGCTTGAACGTATACAGTTATGATTAAGACTTGGTTTATCTAGTTTCCAGAAGTTAACGGGTGGTTGGATGAAGACCTGGATAACTATCACTTAAAGGAGTTACGTTGTAGTACTCAGTGTCACACGCATATGTCGATGTGGATAATTTCAAGAGGTGTTGTACTTCTTATACTTTTGAAGTTGGGTATAAGGTACTTAGAGATTTTCTTCTGCATCGTTCTTCAATCAACAATAGTGCAAGATTAAGTAACAAATTTGAGATATTTTACTTCAGTTTCAAGTTTGGTATATTGGGTTTACTTCACCATGTGATCACAACAATAGCCGAAAGAATACGAGGTTGGTAAGTTAGCCAGAGAGTTAAAGGTTGAGATGTAATCCGCGCTTCTCACGGGTATTTTTGTGCTATTCCAAGACAATGATACTTCACAATCTAAGCAAAATATTCAAAGTTCTTCGATGACATTCATTCACAAGACCTTGATTATACCAAGTGTTCTTGATTCTTACTTCATCTCCTCTACAGTTTGTGAAGTCAAGAGGGTAATGATTCTTTTGTATATCAAGATTTGTGCTTATGACAAGAACTTTTCGAGTATATGGACGTATACGACAATGATGCTTCCGAGAGTTCGCAACCATCATGGGGGAAAATGTATACATCCGGAACTTAATTAACTTTGATGTTACCATGTCAACTTCCAGGGGGAAGTAGTGTATACTACTTCACTTAGAATGGTTTGTGAAGTATTTGAAATGCATTTACGTGGTTGATTACAAATTGGTTTACACACTCATTTACATAGCTCGCTATGAAATACATTACTTGACTTCATTTTTGGTCATAAATACATACTTTACTTTTGAAATAATTACGGATTAGCTTAAGTGGATTGAACGGATAACTACACGTAAATGCCCAGGTGTTCTTGGAGGGGACACCAATGAGGGGTACATATTCATTTATGCCCGGGTGTTCTTGGATGGGACACCTGTGATGGGTAATATTCATTACTTCCCGGGTGTTCCTGGAGGGGAACACTGCGAGGGGGAACATATTATTATTGCCTGAGGTGTTTTTAGATGGGACACTGCGATGGTACATATGGGTTTTCAATACTGCCCGGGGTGTTCTCTCGGAGGGACACCTTAAATGGTAGATGGCATCGGTTTCATGAATTTGAGTATAGTAATCACTCATTGGGCGATACATATTGAAATATTTCAGTGATTGTTTTAATTATAATGCATACTTTGAAATAATTGTGGTCTAACTTTTCATGTGTTACAATTTTTTGCAACTATGATAAGATTGAATATAGTCATGCTACTTATATATATTTTTGATTTCAAACATTTATATTACAAAAAATCTATGAACTCACACTTTATGTTGACCCTTCTAAGCATGTTTTTCTCAGGTGAATTAGATGCTTGCTTTACCTTGATGTGCCACTGGGTCTAAATTGACAAGATTTAATTTATGGATTCTCTCATATACAATATGATCAAATCTCGTTGGTTGTTTACTGCATTACATTATGATGCAATTATGGGGACAAATGTGATATCATTTTAAGGAAATCAACGAGATTAATTTTCAAACGACACATTTAGAGGTCGTTCTCTTGTATCTTGTGCTGTTATATTATGAATGTAACACTCCCGAAAATATTTCTGTGCGAAGGATTTTTGGGGGTGTTACAGGATTGGTATAGAGCACTGGTTCTGAGAACTAGGTTGCATTTTTACCCTAGACTATAATCCGTTTTCACAAAACATTGCATCACAATCCAACTATTTTTCAAAAGTGATAACACTACTTAACTTACTTGCTTACATTACTTTTTACATTACGTGCTTATGTGACATACATATATAATATATATGCTTACATCCCTTTGCGTATATTTACATTTATTTATATAAGAGTTATTTATATAAATACCAGAACATTTCTTAAGACATTGTGAGTTGCACAATGGTCTCATTTTACTTCTTAGACATTGTGAGTTGCACAATGGTCTCACTTCGTTCTCAGACATTGTAAGTTAAACAATGGTCTCTAAGAATATTTTTTTTCATAACTCTATACAATATCGTTTACACGGAAGCCGTTTCATATTCTGTTTTTATGGGATTATGTTTGAATCTATTACAAGGTCTTGTATGGGCGGGACATTGTAATAGGAGGAATTTGATATGTTAATTGCTATGTTGACTGTTCATAAAGAACTTTATCGTATTTCTCTAACCGAGTACTCATTAACTATCTTGAACTCTATGTCGATCTAGCCTGATTGTTTTACTCTCCGTCTCTGAAGACGAGTTTTAAACACTCGTCCCATGCTCATTAGAACAACTGCGTTGTCATGTTATCCACCACCTTGAGAGTTGTGTGAGGTCGCGTATTGCATCAGAAATTATTAAGTATGATGATTTATAATCTCTTTATTTGAAAGGATTAGGACGCCTCTTCATTTAAATAAATAAATTATAAATCATTGAACCATAAGTTTATCATTTCTTACTTACATAAATTTGGACGCTTCTTTATATAAATAAGGAATTATAAATGAGTGGGCTTAATGGTATCCGATATGACACGAGTATGAACTCGAACCCGATAATCATCAGAATCCATTAAAAAGGTCTAGAAACACAATCGTGTCTTACCACTTAGCAGAATCTTAAGGCCTCACTTGAATTACCTTATCTCATTCTTAAGTTATTACTTTTGCTGTTACAAATTTTTATGATTATGAACTATTTGTGGAGCTAACTAACTTGTGCCCACTTGAGCTAATGGATTTGATTCATCTTTAAACTAACGACTGAGTACCATATTCCACCGTCTGTTGCATAAGCTCCCACTAGCTCCTCTTATTTGTTGAAATCTATTCTAGGGATGTTGTTTCTCACTCTCCACAACCCATCACCATTTAGTAAAAATTTTGTGGTGATGTTTGTTGTGGTTGGGTCCTGGATCGGTCCCAGCTTGTACAACTCTATCCAATAGGTGATGCATACCTCCCTTAAACAAGATAAATACCTGTCGATATAGTATTCGGTTGACTCATTCATTTTAGACCAGTAGTATGACAATTTAAGTCGTGATACATCCTGGTATTGCCAAGTAAGTTGAATACTTACATCCATTAACCTCGTCCGTTATTAATCATAGAACATTACCGATATCAGAAACGAGACTCTATCCTTAAACATTTAAAACTTTATACAAACATACCCACGCGTCTACAATTTCTCTTTGATGTTTGCACTATTAAGAGATTCTCTTCATAATGCGTTTTGCAGTTTACTGCGAGTGGGGTTCCTAGGAACTGGCAGTTAGACGTGCTTGAGTGAGAGTAGCACTGGTTTGGGTGAACTGCCGGGAAGTCTCACGCGAGGGCCACAAAAGCAAAGTGGTGAGCATGCGGGCAAAGCGGACTATATGGTGGTCTGAGTAGATGGAATGTTACAAGTGGGGGTGTTACAAGTGGCGTTCGTACCAATCATAAAACTTGTAATGATATTTTTTTTTCTGAAATACCTATTCTGATAGATTAAATATCCAGTCAAATCTAGCCAAAATTTATGTAAATTAAGAAGTGCCGAAACATCAAACTTACTAAATAAAGTTATCAACGCCATGTTCAAAACGGGTTTGTTAAATCTTAAATCTTTTCTTGGTCACATATTCGGTTAGAACACAATTGAATCTGAGACGAGATTCCTTTAAGGGGTAGTTACTGTAACAAACCGCATTTTCAAGTCATTCTACGTCAATAAGCTCAAATATATTTATTTAAACTTTTACGCGTTTACTTTTAATTTCAATTGTTTTGTTAAATCGCGTAAACTAAAAATCAACAATCAACGTAAACCCGACTTTAAACTTAATTTGGTCTACATGCACTGTGTATTTGTATTATTTTACATACATATTTTATATGTTGTATCCTTATTTTTCACTTTTACATTTCGTATTTTATCTCTTGCAATACTATCCACTTTCTATGTTATTTAGCCTAACAATATTAACTTTTCATAGATTTAACAAAAAATAAACCATTCTGTTATATGTTGTGGCTTAATCTTATTGGTGACTTAGCATTTTTATCAATAATGAAACGTGACAATCTACATAATATGAGCAAAAATATTATTTAGACCAGATCATTCGAGACTACCTCCTTACATGCATCTATCATAATAGTACTAGTATAGATATATGAGCATTATGATAAAAAGATGAAAGAAAAGACAACCGCGAACATCCTCCGCAAACCCAAACTCAAAATCATGTGCTGTAGTTACGGTTTATAGCGGTCTAGGCTACTACTACTACAAAATGTTAGCCTTCTTTTCCCACGCCTTTTGCTTCACATGTTAGTTTCCTGTTCACACATTCATATTATATTAATGGTCATTTCTACCATAACAACAAGTCATAGTTCCTTTAATAGAAAAAAGAGGGGTTGTCATTGCAAATAAAGTGTTCATCAAAACCTAAGTTGAGTTTGGGTATGGTTCACACCGGAGTTGCTCTAATTTAAAGACTGTTAGTGTTGACATGATTGGCTCGTGTTTGCGTTAAAGGTTCGGGTTTGTTTGTGGTAGTTTCTAGTTCACTCGTTGAAGTTTCGAGTTCGTTTTCGAGTTTGTGTTTCAGTTATATTTCTTCCGATCTTAGTCCTTGTGATTGGGTCGGTGTATGAATTTGTGTTCGTTCGATATCAAAATGTTTCGTTGGCCAGGAGGTAAAATATTAAATCACGTTCATGCTCATTTGATCATCATTTCGTAATCTATTAAGTTTGTTATATTATTCATGTCCTGATGTCACCTAATGTGCTATAAAACTTACCAGTAAGAACGCTTCCCCCCAACTCCACCTCCTCTCTTCATCCCCCCCCCCCGCAATAGGTGAGTGATATTTGTTCTAGTAGTTAACCAAAAGAGAGCATGATTAAACTTATTAAAAACATTGTTGATAATGGTGAATCGAAATTTTACGGTTACTTACATTTGTTCCTTTGACATACAAAATTTATACAATAAAGATAGTAAGATCAGTAATAGTACGCTATGTACAGTTCAAACCAAAGGATATATATGTTCATAAAATGAGTTGGGTTCATCCATCTGTCATTAACGATTGGAAAATAAATGATTTCGTGTCGCCTTGCTATCTTTTAGTTTTAGTTTTTTTTATTATGGTGTCAAATATTTGTAACACATGTCTTGTTCTTGCATCTGTATGTAAACAAGAAGAAGGGATTTTTGCATGCCTGGTTATTTCATGTGTTCATCATACATGATTCTTGTTATGGTTTTATACGTAAATGCGAATGCTCATGAACTCATTCTTCCAGAAATATTACAACTAGTCAATTGCAACACTAATATATGTCGATGCACATATCACTTTGTAAAATGAAATCTCAGTATTATAATGTGTAAGAAATAATAGTTTATGGTGACTAAGACATAATAATAATAAATTATAAAGGAATGGTATCTAACAATTTACTAAACGACATATTTAGATCATGCTTTCGGTTAATTTGAAGTGACTAAATTTACTTGGTGGCGTCATTTAATACAAGCATGTGTAGTAAAATGTCATAAACAATGGATTAAACTTATTTTAAGGGCAATGATCAAGCAATGGTGGTTACTATATAAGTATTAACTTGGACATTGTTTTGGGCCAGAATTGTTTTTATAAAAACCAAAAACTCTATGGGTACAATGCTAAATTTATAAAAACATATTTATATTTATTTTGCGTACTATTTATATATATATATATATATATACATACTAAGACGCGACATTATTTTTAGGTTGCATCTAGGACTTCTCTCGACGATCATTTCTCGGTCTCTTGACACTTAATCTCGATATCTTTTATCGCATTGTTATAGGTGATTGAGTTTATAGCCCTATGTTTTACTTGTTTTTAACATATATTTTTGTGGCTTTCTAAGGTTGATTGAACATGCTTGTTTGCAAATGCATTTACTGTTGATTACAAATTGGTTTAACACTCATTTATTAGCGCGCTAAGAGTACATTACTTGAACTTCATTTTTGGGTCTACAAATACTTACTTTACTTTTGAAATGATCTTACCGCGATTAGGTTAAGCGGATTTGACACAGATAACTACAAGGTAAATGCTGGGTGTTCTTGGATTTTGGGGACACTGCGTGGGGTACATATTAATTATGCCCGGGGTGTTCTTAGAGGAGACACCTGTGAGGGTATATATGGTTTTCATTACTACCTGGGTGTTCTTGGAGGGGACACCTTCGATGTGGTACATAGTGCATCGGTTCATCGATCTTAGAGTAATCGTAAACACTCAGTTGAGGCATAAATACAACTGTGAAACATTCGTGATGGTTTTAATTATCATGACATACTTTGAATAATTTGCGGTCCCAAACCTTTCATGTGTATAATTTTCTTTGGCAACTTTATAAGGATTTGAAATGTAATGCTTTACTTTATAAATCTTTTGATTTCAAGTTTTTAATACTTACAAAAATCTATGACTCATCAACTTATGTTGACCCTTTTAAGCAAGTTTTTTTCTCAGTGAATTTAGGATGCTTGGATCTTACTTGATGTGCACTGAGTCTAAAATATTTTGACAAAGATTTATTTAAGAATTTCTACTCACATACGACAATGATCAAATCTGGTAAGTGGGGTGTTTTCAAGCTTTTCATTGTGATGCCAATTATGGACAAATGTTTTTTATATCAGTTTCAAGTAAATCAACGAGATTACTTTTCAAACGACACATTTAGAGGTCGTTCTCTTGTATCTTGTGTTGTTGTATTATGAAGTAACACTCCCGAACATATTTCTGTTGCGACGCGTTTTTAGGGGGTGTTACACCTACTCACCACTATTTAAAGCTAGAATACAAGTCGATTAAGCATGAGATTCAAATTTAGCTATTTCCCTCCAAACTAATATACACCATTCGTACCATTATTTAAGCCTAAGTTACTACTCTCCTAAGCACCACATATAAATTAAATCTTCCCTCCATTCCACCTCATGCTTGCACAAACCAAACAAAACCCTAATCCTAGTTTCTTAACCAAGTCCTAACCAAGCTAGCACCCTCCACCATGATCCACCACCTTGTCTACCACCTTGTCACCACCCTTGAGCCCCAAGCAAACACCTTGTCACCACCTTGTCACCTTGCACCCCAAGTTGAACTCTTTGTCACCACCTTGGTGATTTGAACCCTCACCACTCTCCAACACCTTGCTAAGCTATGCCATAGCTTCCATTAGTCACCATGATAAGTTAGAAACCCAAAAACTTGGCCACCACTCATTCCCTTGCCCTATATATACTCGAACACACATACACAATCACAACACACAAATTTTAACAACATCACTCACTTGTTCTTGACCTATTTCGAGCCAAAGAAGAGAAAGAGAAGAATTATAAGCCATGAAAGAACCAATGAGTAAGATAGAAAGGTTCTTGATTCATCTCCAAAAGTTACACGATCCATTCCAAGCCATTCGAATAATATTAGCCTAGACAACTCTCCTCTGAAGTCATATATAACTCTTTCAATAACGCTCTTTATATGTTTTAGATCAACTATAAGCTTTGTTTAGACTTCTTGTGCAAGCAAACATTTCGCAATTCTTAAATCAAGTCGAAACTTAAATGACCCATTTTGGAAACCCTATCCTGTGAATCATTAATAGCTAGCTTAAGGTTAAATATGATTCTAATAAGTCTATGAACTTTTATAATCACATGAAATAAGCCCTTAAACCCTAAGCCTACACGTTTGGTTTTCCTAAACCAAATGCACCCTTAAAACCCTAAAAACTATTTTCGCGAAACCCTAAAAGCTATAAGCCATAAGCTGATCCTAAAACCTACTCTAATAAGCTATAATATCACTTTGGTAAACATTGAAACAAACCCTAAAAGCTCTAAGCTTTCGGTTTATTATTTTAAAACCAAACGCACCCTTTTTGAGTTTTCGAGCTCATAAGCTCATTTCATAAGTATAGCTTATAAATATACAAAAAACAACTTATTTCTAGCTTTTTACGATAAGCTAAATGCTTGCAAAAGTTTGAGTCGCCAAGACCACCGGATCAACGATTCTTTTAAATGTGTCAATTGGTATCATGAGCCTTGGTTTCATTCTTGGGTCGATTTGATTTGTTTTGGTCTGGTTGGTAAGTAACCAGATTTGTTTATCTCTTATCTGTGTCTTGTCAGTTTTGTCTTTGTCTCTTATTAATTCGTGTCTCAAATCTGTCAAAGATTATGTCTAGTTTGACAATTCTTTTTACAATACATGGTCCAAAATTCATATAGTTTAAATGGTCTCAAATCTGAATATGTTATTACTTTATGGTCAAAGTTATCAATTCCTTTGGTCACATCAATCTAAGACTTTTAGGTTGCTGGTATTATGGGTTGGTTCAAGCTTTTGTCAGCTTATTTCATAAGCTTATTTTTCCTCTAAACAAACTGCTTCTTTCGAAGCTCATTTTTAAGATTAAGAGTCTTGGCAGCAGTTTGCTGAAGTGAAGACAAGATAGTATAATTTTTTGTCTGTTTGGAAAAAAGATAAAAATTGTACCTAACAGAAAGAAAGTACATGTAGCGGTTTGGTGGAAACCACTGCCACAGCGGTTTGACTTGGTCAACAACGGTTTACTTACAGGTTCGCAGTGGTTTGATCTTTTTCATGGTTTATCTAACCACTATGCTGCCCGTTTGACTTGTCAACGGCGGTTTGGTGGTCGTGGCGGTTTGGTGTTACCTCCTTCTTATTTGAGGTCATTCCGGGAAGACAAATGTCATGATCGCAGAGAAAATCAGTGTTTAACTCATGGGTTTTGGTGTATTATTCCACCTACACAAGGGAAGAGATGTAAGAAACAGTTTCTGATGATAAAAGAGGTACACAATGGTATGATGACTCTTCTAGATAGTCACTATCCTGCAGGAAGAAATGTGTTCATCCGGGACTTAGTTGACTTTGGTGTTATCATTTTGACTACTTGGAGGGTTTAATTGTCTACATCCGGGACTTAGCTAACCTTGGATGTTACAAGAAATATCATCATTATCTTGAAGGAAGGAATGCGCACGTCCAGGACTTAATTAACTTTGATGCTATGATTTCTACTTCATGAATGGGATAAAGTGTGTACTTTGGGTTTTTGGGCTTCATATAATGAGACTGGTTGCATCTCTTCAACTACATGGGGGAAGAGATATCTTGATACTTTTGGTATGCATTACTTGAGCTTCTAGTGGGAAGAAATGTGAGAAGAATTATTCAAGCTTGAGAAGATACATTGCTGATCCAGTTAATGTTTCCCTAAACTGTTAATCACTAAGCCTATTATCAAAGGAGCAAAAATATTTGATGTGGTTTGCTACTAATTCCGTTGTGCACTTAATTATTTTAAGCTTGAAAGAAAGCTTTGAAACTGCTCAAAAGAGGATTGCTTGTTTGGGGGGAAGCTTTAAAAGCTTTTAAATAAAGAATATGTGGCATAAATTAGGGGAAAGCTAATTCAGAAGATTCTCCTTAACCAGAAGTGTATGGGTTACTTAGTTTATGCTTGTTACAATATTTCTCCTACAAGGTACTACAAAGATGATTCGTATTGGAGTGTAGACTTGAAGTCAAAGGCCACAGAAAACATCATCAGCATTAGAAGCTTCTTGGAAGTTCTTGTTCTTAATAATTTTGTACTTGTTAGGAAAATATTATAGGTAATTCCGTATATCATCCCATGGGGGAAAATTGTTAGGATTTCATTTTATGCGACGACATTACGGAATTACCATAGTTTAACACACCACCATACGTAGGGACTAGAATAGGCATTTTAGTAAACTTATGTATAGATGGTGGTATAAATACCCCTCCAAGGCTTCCATGGAGGGGTGAGACTTTTGTAATATTTCACTTTTTATTCTATTTTACACACACTAGTTTCTCCCTCTACTCTCTCTCTCTCTAAACATGGCATTCTTATGGTTTGAGTCACCAAGACCACCGAATCAACGATTCTTTTAAATGTGTCAATTGGTATCATGAGCCTTGGTTTCATTCTTGGGTTAATTTGATTTATTTTGGTCCGGTTGGTATGTAACTAGATTTGTTTATCTCAAATCTGTGTCTCGTCAGTTTTGTCTTTGTCTCTTGTTAATTTGTGTCTCAAATTTGTCAAAGATTATGTCTACATTGACAATTCTTTTTACAATACATGTTCCAAAAGTCGTATAGTTTAAATGGTCTCATATCTAAATATGTTATTACTTTATGGTTAAAGTTATCAATTCCTTTGGTCATATCAATCTAAGACTTTTAGGCTTCTAGAATTATAGGTTGGTTCAAGCTTTTGTCAGCTTATTTTGTAAGCTTATTTGTCCTCTAAACAAACTGCTTATTTCAAAGCTCATTTTTAAGATTAAGAGTCTTGGCAGCAGTTTGCTGAAGTGAAGACAAGATAGTATAAATTTTTGTTTGTTTGGCAAAAAGACAAAAATGTACCTATTTTTTTGTTTTTTTGCTAAAAGACAAAAAATAATAGGGTAGCGAGTTTGCAGAACCAGTAGCGAGTTAAAGATCTAGCGAGTTGGCCAAAAGCTTTAGCGAATTGGGGTACAGGTACAATGAAGACAATTAGTTAAACCACCACCATGGCGGTTTGCTACCAGCCAGCGGTTTGGCCACGGCAGTTTGGTATATTTGAGACAGCGGTTTGGCAAACCGAGTCAACTCGGTATTTACCGAGTTGACCCGGGTCAACACATTGAGTCTATTGTGCCGAGTCAAGGTCGAATAAGAAGTCAAACAAAAATGTAAAGGACACGAAACGACTCGACAAGACTCAAACCATAACAACAACCATCATCCAAATCAACACTGCCTCAAACCAACATCCAATTACAACCTCAAACCAATTACAACAACAGCCAACATCAACAAACATCTTAATCTAATCCCATATCCTCATTTAAAACAACAATAGCAAACAACAATATCCAATCAAATCCATTCTAACCTATTTAATCCCATCATCACAATACAACATCTCCATCTCCATATTCAACAAGACTCAAATGATTAAATAAGATCTCAGAAATTTTCTTTTCGTGTTGCAAAAAAGGTCAAGACCTTAAAGATCCACAAACACGAATGAATGATATCATCATCGATCAATATAATGGTATTAACCATCTTTGTTATACGAAATTAAAGAAAGAATAATAACAACTTTGTTTTATTCAATCTTTGTTTCGATTTGCACACAATCAAACCTACCTGAGGCCCCACTTAAGAGACCTTGAAGCCTTGTTTTCATCTCTGTGTTGATGATGTGAACGAGTAGAAAGGTTGTAAGGGTTGGTTTAATTCGTGTGAATATTGGTGCGATTTTTCGTGGGTTTTAGTAAGGAGTAAAAGGGATATTATACTCGAAAGGATGACTGATTAAGATTATATGTGGCTTAAACAAACACAATCTTTGATTCGTATTTGAGATCTGAAAGAGGTTAGGTTATGGAAGTGTGATGAAGACTGCATCAGATGTGGGAGAGGATTTAAGGTCAGACGTGTGCCTTGAGATTAGGAGAGATTTGGATGAAGTGTTTGTTGAGTGCGAGTGTTATAAAATGAAATGGATTAGGGTTGAGTTCTCTTATATCCGGATGATTAGGGTTAACACTAATGGACCTTTGATGTTTATTTATCTTGCGCTTGGTTGACTTAACGGAATGAATAATCAGGTTTATTAGTGATCTAGCCGAATACATAACAGAACTGATTAAAAGTTTAGATGGGCTTTCGTATGGGCTGACCAATGAAAACAAAATTGGGGATGAAATGTTGTTGTGTACTACTGTACTCAAAGTGTTTTTATTTAATTAGTTAAGATGATAATATGACTATTTTTGTGACAAGACCGGGATCAATATTTTTAAAGAATCATGGAGCTTAAATTTTAATGGCTAGAATTGATATATTTTTTCTAAGTAACTACAAAGTTGATCGGGTATCACTTATTTGTGATTGACGTTGGATTTTACGAAGGCGCGTACTTATTTTATCTTGAAGTCAAGGATGGGTGGATCCACGACTTTCAATGATAACTTACTCGTGCTTAAGATTTAAGTTGAAGACTTGGTCTATCTGGTTTCCAGAAGTCGGGGTGGATGGTTGAAGACTTGGATAACTATCACTTAAAGGAGTTACGTTGTAGTACTTAGTGTCACACGCAGAAGACGATGTGGATAGTTTCAAGAGGTGGTGTACTTCTTATGCCTCTTAGTTGAGTATATAGAGTACTTAGAGATTTGCTTGGAGCACAAATTCTCTATAATATTCTTCCAACATTAGTGCAAGCTTAAGTCACAAGAACGGGGAATTCTACTTCAATTTCAAGTTTGGTATATTGGGTTTACTCTATCAGTGGTCATTTCATATAGCCTACAAAGGGGTTGGTAAAGATAGTCAGGGAGAGTTTATGAGTAGAGATTTGATCAGCAGTTGATTCTCATGGGATACATTTGAGCTAATTTCATTCTTCTTACAAGATTTCAAGTAAATGTGCGTACAATGTTTTGCTGATTCTGAGGTATCAAAACCTGCATGGAACAATCCTCAGAGGGTGAACCACCAAAATAAATTTACTCACCCACATCCTAAAAGGAATTTGGTTCCAACAACAGTTGTAACAAAGTCAGGACAAGTACTAGTTAATACTGCTAACCAAAGCTCTCCAAGAGCAGCAACATCAATTAGTACTGCCAGGCCTGTTGAAGGTCCTGATTAAACTGAATGGATCTTTTCAGCCTATAAAGGATGATAGCCAGGATGTATAAATACAAATGACTATGTAGAAACAATGACTAT